>SNQN01000167.1:187045-200504 GCA_008642245.1 Bassia scoparia
ACCGAAGAAGTATAATCAGCGTCCGGCCGCAAAAAAAAGGCTATATGAAGAAAACAGCGCACCAAAAATCGAGTTAATACAGGAGATCAAAAACGCAAACAAATGAGACGGTCTACAAAAGCAAGAGGACAAGACAGGGGCAACGGCTTACTCATCCATGGAATGCCGACAATTTGAGAAAATTCTATGTTTAAACAAACATACTTGAGTCGACCTGAAGGCGCTCACCCTAAGTCGAGTTGCCAAGCGTGCACTCGCAACCACAAGTTTGACTCGACCTGAAGGCGCTCAAAACTTGTAAAAACTTTGAAGTATCTAGATTGAATGAAATCCTTCAATACTTTGAACTTCAATTACGTGTTATTCTAACAGGGGCAACTCCCCTCCATGGGAAATACGTAAAAATTCAAAGAGAATAATTTACACCCATGGGTTCTCAAAATGAGACTAAACAGGTCCATTTTTCTATTAAAATTAACCTAATAATGCCTAAGTCATACACTTAGAAGTTTTTAGGGTTGGCAAAATTGCCAATAGGGCAAATGTCCCAACCTGCGAAGGGAACCATTTCCCTGGATTATATTGCGACGAGCAAGAAGCTCTGAAAAATGCGAAGTGCGAGCTTTCCGTTTTGTAAAAAACTATGGAAATCAGCTCGCATTTAAGATCAGGTTCGATCACCCAAGGGCAAAGGACCCTCAAAATGTGCGAGGTGCGAGCTTACCGTTTTGTAAAATTGACAGAAATGGCCTCGCACCCAGCCACATAAGGGCAAGCGACCCACAAAATGTGCGAGGTGCGAGCTTACTGATTTGTAAAATCAACCAACATAGCTTCGCACCCTATCATCGTCGAGGGCAAGTTTCCAAATCGATGGAAGAAAAACATAAGTACTAGACCTCGACAAAGTTCACATAATGACTGAAGACTAGATCCTGGACTCGCAGTTGCCCATGCAAGCAAACTGCGATGTGCGAGCTTACCGTTTTGTAAAAATGATGGAAATTGGCTCGCACAAATCTGTCTACCAGGGCAAACTGCGACGTGRGAGCTTACCGTTTTGTAAAAACGATGGAAATTGGATCGCACAAATTTGTCTACCAGGGCAAACTACGACGTGCGAGCTTACCGTTTTGTAAAAACGATGGAAATTAGCTCGCACAAATCTGCCTACTAGGGCAAGCTGCGACGTGCGAGCTTACCGTTTTGTGAAAACGATGGAAATTGGCTCGCATATGGTGGAAGAATTGTTCAAGGTTGTGACCTGCGAAGGGTTGAAACTGCTACGTCCTTGACTCAATCTCCAAGTTTAAGGGCAATCAGTATGATTGATTGACTTAACCCCACTACTAGGCCTCAAGTCAATCAATTCTTAGAATCTATAAACTTGGACATTTCGCACAAGTACGAGATTATAATGTCTAAGAAGTGTTGCTCGCACATGGTAGAGAGTCGCACATTTGGTTTGAAGTGTAGTCCATGCGACCAATGGTGGACCCATGCACTACAGGGGCAGGTGGACCCTTGAAGTGCGAAGACTAAGTACTTGAAGAGTAAAAACTGCGAAGTATGGGACTTAGAAGCAAAAATTTTAAAATAGAGCAAAATTGCGAGACACAAGACTTATGATTTCCATTGGCAAGAAGGCTTATATTAGATTGATGGAGAGTGAATTACAAAGCTTTCTAGACAAAAGATATAATTTCTATGCGAGGCCTAACACTTGTACAAATTATCTAAGGATACAACAAGTGTACAACAAAATACTGCAAAGTTGGGTTGAACAAAAGCGAGGCGAGAAGAGGTCATCTGATGACTGATTTCTAAAAGCTTCCCAATCGGAATGACAAGTCTTCACTTGAGAGGGATAAACCTTGAAGAGCGAGGAGCGAAGCTTTCAACCTGGTTGAATGTTTTACCATTGTAAACACCGATGATGCTCCTAATCGTTTGCGAAGCTTTCAACCTGGTTGAATGTTTTACCATTGTAAACACCGATGACGCTCCTAATCATCTGCGAAGCTGGTGAGGCGAGGAGAGATCATCTGATGCGAACATCAGCATCATCCGCATCGTTCACATTTTCAATGTCGACGTGCTCATCCTGATCAGCATAGTCATCACCATCTTTGGCGACGTCGACATCATCAGTTTTGGCTTCCTCCTCCTCGTCACTGCTGCTGCTGGCATCTTTGAGAGGCTTCTCGTCGTCGCTGGAAGAAGAACCATCAGAAGGTGCAGAGTCAAAGGAATGCTCTTCGTCGTTGAATTCAAACATGAAGTTCTTCTCTAGCAAGGGAGGCCTTGGGTTTTCTGGAGTGTCAGGCATGTTTTGGACGATGTCCACCTGCTCGACATAATCCAGTCTTTCCTCCAGGACGTCAAAGGGATAGCTCTTCTTCGCAGGAAATAAGCGCCAAGCCTTCTTGACCAGTGCTCGCATGTCCTCGATGCCCTTGTTCTTAGCCTCAGCGAACTTCATCTTTTGGTTCTCCTTCAGAGCTGCGAGCTCCTTGTCTTGCTCCWCAGCAATGAAGCGAAGATTGAGAAGCTCATCTCGCACTTTAGCCTCAGCCCTCGCCAATGCCTCCTTCTCAACTTGTGGCATGGCTTCAGCAAGCTTCGCAGTAACCTCTTGTTCGGTTAGCTCCGCGACGGCTTTGTTGACTCTTTCTTCCTCATTCTCCGCAGACTTGGCCACATGCTTGGCCAGATCTTTGTMCTTGGTGAGGAGGGAGTGGTAGCCTTCTAGTGACTTGTGGTAGGCTGCCTTCACCGCATTGAGGCTGTGACCAAGAGTATAGGTCGCCTCTGCGTCATCGACCTTGATAGCTAAGGTCTGTTGCATGAGGTATTCCAGGGACTCCTGGTACAACAACTCKTTGTGCTTGGCTTCGCGATTGGCCTTTCGCATGGCCTTCGCAATGCCATCTAGTCGCACCATCACCTGAAGAATGTGCGAAGCAAAGTTAGTAAAAGTGTGCGAAGGACTATACTTGTAAAAATTCAAGAGAAGAAAAGAAACTTACATCGGCGAGTCCACTCATCKCCCTACCACAAGATCCAACCTCGTATCCAGCGAGGCTGTCCTTGTACTCCTTCGTCGCACAGCGGACCATCTCGCCCACTATCTTCTTCTTCTTGTCAGACCCGAATTTGCGCGAAGAATAGTGGTCRACTTCATCCACCTCTATCCACTTATCATCCTCTTTGGCTTAAGCAGAGAGGGCAGAAACCAGCGAAGGATGTTTCTTCACAACAAACTTGTCCAAGCCTTGGACAAAGTTGTCGTCAACCCTCAGCGACGGTGGGATGAGCATTGGGACCCAAAATTGAACTGCGAGGGAGATGACGAAGCAGGGTCCAGCCCATACTTGTTGAAGATGCGAACCTCAGTGGGATGAGCATTGGGACCCAAAATTGAACTGCGAGGGAGATGACTTGTACCTGCAGAGTGATGTCTTTTGGCAGTTGGCACAGGAGCTGAGGGCGAAGGAGCTCTCTTCTCGCCCACCTGAGCAGAACGCGACGAGTCCCCCTTTGTTGGTGGGGGAGTTGGTGGTGTTTGTCGTGGAAGCTTCGGCTTGACCTTTGGCACCTCAACGCCTTTGCCTTTGCCAGGCACTTCGGTGCTGCTCTTCCTTTTGTGGGCCTCAGTAGGCTCACTTATTTTAATCCCAGTCTTCGCAGGCTCCCTGGGTGTCTTTGGCTTCCCCGCTAACTGCGAGGGAGATTTATGTTCTGGCCTTCTCTCCTCGTTCCGCGAGGAGTGCTTTGATTTGCTTTTCTCCTCGCTTCGCGAGGAGTGTTTCGGTGCTTCTCTCCTCTCGCCCTGCGAGGAAGGTGTTCTTTCTTCCCCTCGCGAGGGAGTTTTGGTTTTGTCTTTCTCCTCGCCTCGCGAGGTAGATGTCCGTTTGAGGACTTGATACTGGGAAGTCTTGTGGGAAGCAAACTTCGAAGGCTGGTCCTTCTTGGTTGTGGTGGTCTTCCCAGCCTTCAAGATGTCGGAAGGCTTCTTCAACTTCTGCAGAAACAAAGGAAAACACAAGTGAGCCATCTCGCAGAGATAAAGCAAAAGACTATCTGTTGCCTCGCATTTGAGKAAGCATTCATGCGAGACATAAAATATACAGCCTTCGCAGTTGATAAACCAGCTCATGCGAAGGAAAGTAAATTTTGTGCGAGAGCATACACTTACCCGATGAGCGGCATTCTTGTCTGCCAAAGCCTTCAACCGCCATTCGGCTGCGAGAGCTTGGAAGTCCTCGCTTGCCATGGTCCCGTTCAAGCAAATGGGCAATTTAGCAAAGGAAGCTTCTGCGAGAGGAAACACTTGGTTAGAAAAAATTCAAACAAAAAGCATAATTTACAAGTCAAAGGTCTACCTCTTTTTGCTCGCGAAAGGCGACGACCACCTGCGAGTTCAAAGGCTCGRAGGAAGTCAATATTGCAAAAGCACTCAAGCGTGGGGAGCCAGTTCTTGGGGACCGTGGGCTTTTGAGCTAAGGTCCTAAATTCGTGCTGAACAGTCTCGAAATACTCTAACTGCTGCACTATCACAGGGGTTCTCGCCCCTAACTCCCTCTCGCTGTAGACATTTTGATGTGAGGTCCATGAGGAAAGGATCCTCGCAAGAGCAGTCTCTTCTGTGTGCACAAGGAAGAAATCATTATTCCAGMTGTACACTTCATTGGGTTTGTCCAGCGAGGTCATGTACTTCCCTTTCTGCTGGAGCTGGAACCAACTAGCCTGGCATCTGCTGTTCTTGGAAATCAGATGCATGCGAAGGAAAACATTTGTCCTACAATGCCAGCCCTTCACCTTACAAACGGCCATATATCCAAGAATGTGACACCAGGACTGAGGTGTCAGTTGTGCGAGGCCAATGCCATAGGCCTTCAGCACATTGATTATGAAAGAATGAAGGGGGAAGCGAAGGCCCYAATCCACCACCGKCTTGTAAACGGTGAAGGTGTCCTCTGGCGTCTGGGTGATCGCAGTTCCTTCAGCGGGAACAACAAATCTTTCCTTCACATCAGGAGCGACGAAGCCAATGTGAGGAGCATAGATGTGCTGGTTCCGCAGAAGTGCGTCCCTCCAGGCCTTTCGCACTATAGTCGACGAAGGACAGTCCTTGTCCTTATCTTCGTCTTAAGAGGATTCCTCCACCTCTGGGGGTTTATTCTTGTCAATCCAGGCCAAGGGGTCCTTATTATACTCCTCCTCATCCTCAACCTTGGTCCTCGCAGTCTTTATTGAAGGCTCGCCGTCACTGCTCTCCCCCAAAGCAGCATCAATATCTGCGCTTATTTCGGCAGAGTCAGGACTCGCATCCTCCATTCGCACAGGAATGCGACCAGAAGTACTTGGCTGGTCTAGTTCGTCCTCATAAAACTGGTCCTGTGGCCTCCTAGTAGTCGTGGTTTTAACACGAGGCATCCTGATACGAATAGATAGAGTGTCAAGGATGGGACAAGGAGCTACAGTGTGCGAGTACAAAAAATCAAGGGAGGAGGAAAAAGCAATTAAATTGGAGCCAGGCGAAGTTGGACTAGGCTCTTCCAAGCCCCCAACTCTATTCTTATTGGGCGAAGAGTCCGTAGAACTTGCGTCGCTCATTATTACTTTGATAAAAAAGAATAAAGAATAAGTGCGAAGTAAGGAAAGGTGCGAACAGTACCTGATGTGCGACGATTGACGAAGAAACGAAGAATAACTTTGAAAACGGCGACGAAGAAAACTGCAAACTGRGACGAAGAACCTTGAAAATTGCGAACAGAAGTTGTCGTGGAAGCTAGAAGATTTGCGAAGAGATGGGAGAAAAAGTGCGAGGAAGAGAGAGATTTTCAGCGAGAAAGAAGAAAAAAAGTTCTTCCTCTCTCTCCTCCAGGGGATATATATACCCCCTGCTCAACGGTTCTTCTCCTCCCTGATTATGAAATTTGAACGGAGGGGGGAGTTTTGAGCGGGAAGACGGTTTGGGTGACTTACCTGCTGTAGCTATGCGAATTTCAATGCTGCGAATTAAATGCTTGGCCTAGCCATCTCTCTCCCACGAAGGCACACTTCCCAATGCAAAAAAAAGAGAAAGAAAAGGGAAAAATACCTAGTTTTTATCTGATTTGAGGTTAATTTGCGCAATGTAAATTGATGTGAAGTCGAGATTAAACACCCCATAAATCCAACGATTTATTGGGTCTTTGAGGGGCAAATGATGTGGCACGGAAAATCCCTGTCCACGTGTCCTTCAAATATTGGGTCAAAATGATCCACGTGGCAAACGCCACCATTTTTATMAATCCGAACCAAAACGGGACGGAGAACCGACGTTTCTACACTTAAACAGTAGTAAGGAACGCTCGGAAGCATGGATGAATGAAAAGTGTCACCCATCCAAGTGGTTCCTTGGTTTTTGAGGGATTACCTATAAATACCCCGAAAAACCAAGGAAAACACACACAATTTTCATAGCATTTCTTGCATAACCTCCAACTACTTTCTCTCTCTAGCTTGGCACTTTTTATTCCCTAAACTCCATACTTACTTAAGCATCGGAGGGGAGATAATCCAAATAGGAATATTCTCCTTTGTGCAGGTGCCAGGCCCTCAAGTTTTCTGAGCCAGGAGGTCAAGGAAAGCTAGGAACCAGTTCACGTGCAATAGAAGGTCAGCTCTCCCGAGGTAGCATTGACGGGAAGCCTCCACCCCTCTCTCAACCCAAAAGCTGAGGAAATATTGTAGTCAGGCCACGTCATCAACCAAATTCCGTGCTACAACAGTACTTATGCACAGTGCACAAAAATACTAGTTAAGCCTTTAAGCTAGCCATTTAGACCCTAATCATGTTTTATTAACCATTTTAGTTGTAATTACTAACCTACCCATAGCCCATGTTTTTCCATCAGCTAAAATGCTACTGTGAAGCTTCCATTGGCAATGATAATTGTGGCACACAACTGTCAACCTACTAGGGTGAGATCTCTCAATTATTTAAGTAGCATTTTGGGGGGAAAATGATTTAAATAGTAATTTAAATTTAATTAACTAGAGGTAGGTTAGTAATTACAATTAAAATGGTTAATAAAACATGATTAGGGTCTTAATGGCTAGCTTAAAGAATTAATTATGTCACTGCGTAGAAGAAATAAAAACTTAATGCCATAGCGTAGAATAGAAAAGTTTAGTATGTCATCGTATAGATTACGACAAAACTTAGGACCACCATGTAGAATTTCCGAAATAAAAACTAGTGCTACATGTTACAAACAATCAAACGTGGCACAACCACACCTAGAATGTCACTACTAATAATCCTTGCTAGCTCTGATGGAATTGGGTGCACCACTTGAAAGGACTCCTGTTGCAAAACTCCAAGATTAGCGAGCCAATCTGCAGCCGCATTAGCTTCTCGATAGCAATGTATCACACGCACAGTCCACTGAGGATGAGAGATGTAATCTTTGCAAAGCTGGATTAGTTGTCGATGAGGGCCTAATTGTATTATAATGATAATGATAGATAAAAGTTGTTAACAAATTTAACTAATTATATTTTCTTAATTGAAGGACAACATTTTAATTTCAATTTGGATTAAAAAAAAAGGGAAATTCCCACTAGTAGTGTTGAGTTTTCGCGAAATCTCAATGGTAGAGTTGTGTTTTTTTTAATCTCAATGGTAGTGTTGAAGTTTTTTTTAATTCCCAATTGTAATTATAATGAGAAATTTCTGTTAACTTAATGTTAAATGGTAACTATAATTTAACCTTTTAACCACATTTAATATTAAAATAATAATTAAAAAAAATTCTTTCACCACCACTCATCCTTTGTCTTCGTTCATCATCATCATCCATCATCTTGGTACCCAGAAAAAATCCCATGCTCGGACCGTCTCGTCCCTCTCTCCTRGACACACCGGTATGAGGGAATTGTTTCTTGTTTCTTTTGCTTTAGCGAATTGGTCGTTTTATTGTGTTTTCGCCGAATTAAAGTATGCTCTGGTGTGCACATTGTCTTCGTTTTAGCTATTATTGGTTTTAGATTGAATTCCTGAAATGTTGTCATGATAGTGTTGGTGGTGGTTGTTGCGGCAGAGGGAGGGGGGCAGGAGAGAAGATGGGCTGGGGTGGGGGTTGGCAAACTATGGTTAATAGCAAAAGTTAAAGATAATGGTTGGCAAGTTATCATTATCTTTAACGGAATATTCCTCTTATAATTAAGATTGAGAATTAACTAAACTTGAACACCCAGATAATGTTGTAAACTAAACTTGAACACTACCATTGGAATTATAAAAAACACAATACTACCATTGAAATTTCGCGAAAACTCAACATTATCAGTGACCATTGGTTGGATGAAAACTTATTTTCTTACCTTCATAGATGGTAAAACACACAAATTGAAAAATACGTGAAATATAGAACATTGACAACCTTTATGTTGTTTATCTCTATTATATAAGGGAAGAGGGGAGGTGGTGTCCACCAAAATTTACTCATCTATCCTTACTAATCCTTCTTAAATCTTTATTTAAGTAAGGTTATTCGGTAATTGAATATATTATAATTATTATAATTAAGTGAGATTATACTACTATCCTTACTAATCATTCTTTATTATTTTCTGAGTAAGACTATTTTAGTAAATTGAATATATTAATAGCACATGAGTTTATCGCACACATCGCGTACATAGAAAACTAGTATAGATAGATAGAAAGAAAACGCGAATATTGTATTTCATACCTAAAGTTCGATTTTCTAGGAGGTTTATCTTGTATATTTTAATGTAATAGTTTATTCAATTTATTTTCTTTATATTGATCTATGTCAAATGAACTTATCTTGTGGTTTCTAGAAATTTTTTCAATGTTATTTTATTTGTAATGTATATATATTTAAAAATTTAATATTTTATTTAATTTTTGTATGTAGATGCGCGTGAAATGCAATTATCTTGTTTAGTTTGTTGCGTGAAATTCAATTAGCGTATTTAGGGTTTCTTATCTAATTATATATGAGGTTTATCTGGAGTTTATATAAGGTTTATCTAGGGTAGATAGTTTAACTAGTCTAATTTTGTCTATATCGATTTTAAATTTTAAAATTTTGAATTTGAAATAGTTTAATATTATCCAAGCATTTAGTGTTTAATAGGCATTTAATTTTGTTACGTGAAATGTAGATAGTAAATAGTTAATTATTATCCAAGCGTTTAGTATGTGATAGGCGTTTAATTTTGTTACGGAGTACGTAAAATGTAGATAGGATTTTGTAATTTAATAATTTATTATTATCTTGTCTAGTTTGTTTGAAATTTGATTAGGTTAATTTTGTAATGTATTTAATTTAATACGGAGTAGTTTATTTAATCTAATTTTTTAATATAGATTTTTTGTATTTTAAATTTAAGTGTTTTAAAATTAATGATCTGCTGACATC
Source organism: Bassia scoparia (assembly GCA_008642245.1). Classification (NCBI taxonomy): domain Eukaryota; kingdom Viridiplantae; phylum Streptophyta; class Magnoliopsida; order Caryophyllales; family Amaranthaceae; genus Bassia; species Bassia scoparia. Next base: position 196,489 of record SNQN01000167.1, read on the forward strand.
ATTCGTGCGTTGTGAGGTTGACATGTAAGATTAGAGATGAACACAGTTTGGTTTGGTGTGGTTTGAGTGCCAAACCAAACCAAACCGCAAAATACGGTTTGGTCATTTCTTCAAACCAAACCAAACCGTATTAGCATCCAAACCGAACTAAATCAAATCGTAATAATACGGTTTGGTTTACGGTTTATAACAAGTAGATAATTTTTTTCCCCAAAAATTGTTAAATATTACTTGATTAACTTATAATAAAGTTTAAGGGATTGACACAAACGAATTAAAATTATACTTCATTACATTAAAATAACATTCAAGTGCTACCACATAATAAATATTAAATAAATTGACCCTAATAATAAATATTAACCCTAAATCTAACCTCTTAACCGTATAAAATTATGTTATATTTTGACGATGTTTCTTTTTATTTTCTCTTGAAATTAGATATCGAAAAAATTTTATTTTATTTAATAAATACTATAAATATAAAATACATTTTATTGGTTTCGGTTTGTTGTAGCAAATAAAATGGCGACTGACGTGGCCTGGCTACAATATTTCCCTAGCTTCCCTGGGTTGAGCGATGGGGTGGTACGGCTTCCCGTCGGAGTTGCTCTACCTTCTCGGAGAGCTGACCTCTATTGCACGCGGACCTTGTCTTATCACGTTCCTATGACTTCCTGGCTGAGGAATCCTAGCGCCTGGCACCGTGCACAAAGAAGAATAATCCTATTTGATTATCCCCATCGTCTAAGTAAGTATGAGTTTAGGGATAAAATGTGCCAACTAGAGTAGAAAAGTAGTTGGGAGTTTGTCAATAAATGCTATGAGATCATGTTGTTTTTCCCTTGGTCTTTTGGGTATTTAATAGGGAATCCCTCAAAACCAAGGGACCACGTTGGATGGGTGACACCTTGTCATCCATCCGTGCTTCGAGCGCTTTCTACTACCGTTTGGCGTAGAAACGTCGCTCTTCACTCCGTCGTCCGTTTTGTTCTGGATATATAAATACGGTGGCGTTTGCCACGTGGATCATTTGACCCCAGTATTTTGGGACACGGGTCAGGGATTACTTCCGTGCCACAATCATTTGCACGGCCTCAAAGACGTCTCTCGTAAATCGTTGATTTTAGGGGTTGTGCATCTTCGATTTTACATTAATGTAATGCGTAAATTAAAAACAAATTTTAAAATCAGACAAAAGGGAGCCTTCGTGGAGAAAAGTGGCCAGCCAAGCATTTTATTTCACAGCCTGGGAATTCGCACCAGCCATTATGTCACCAAATATACAGTCTCCTCGCCCCAACACTTCCCTCTTATTGGTCAAATAGTTTGAATTTTGGAAAGCAGAGGAGCACGGAGCAGGTGTATATATACCTGAGAGAGTAGAGAAGGACTTTTCCTTCTGCGTTTCGCGTTGAAATCTCCTCCTCTCCTCGCACCTTTCCTCCTTCTGCTCGGCAAATTTGCTAGTTCCTGCTCGCTGGTTTCAAGCTTCCTTCTCGGCAGTTTGTGGTAGTCCCGTCTCAGTTCCGCCAGTTTTTTTTCAGAGTTTCGTCTTTCGACCCTTCGTCAACCACGCGCACTCCAGTAATTAGTTGCACCTTTTTGTACTTATTCCTAACTTATTCTTTATTCTTTTTATCAAAGTAATAATAGCGAGCGCAAGTTCTCAGCGGACTCTCGCACAATAAGAATTAGAGTTGGGGCGTTGGAGATAGAGCCTAAGTACCAACTGTCGCGCTGGCTCCAATAAACTGCTTTGTCCCCTCCCATTGCCCATTTTTTGTTTCTCGTCCCCTTAGCTACGGTCGACAACCATAACTTTGAACACTCTCTCATCCGTATCAGGATGCTCGATTTAACCATACGGCTCATAGGCAGGCCTGAGGACAAGTTCTATACGATAAACTCCCAAATCACCAAGTGCCGTCGCTTTACGTATTCGTTACGAGGATGCGAGTCCTGACCGAGCTGAAATAAGCGTCTAGAACTTATGCCGTACTACCCAGCTTTGCAGGAAGCCAGTGACCGCTGCTCGAGACTCCCAAAAGACAGGCTTCGAGACCTAAGGCTGAAAAGAGGATTAGGAGGAATAGTGAAGATTCCAGGCCCTGATCGCCAAGAATAAACCCAAGGAGGAAGAATCTCGAGGATGAAGACAAGGACAAGACATGTCCTTCGTCAACCATATTGTCGAAGGCTTGAGGGATTGCACTTCTGCGAAACCAGCACATCTAGCCCTAACATGCGACTTCGTCGCTCCTGATGTGAAGGAAAGTTTGCATCCCTGCTTCGAGGGGTAACTGCGATCACCCAACTCCTAAGACACCTTCGAGTTAACGAAAGCGGTGGTAGATCTGGGTCCTTCGCTTCACCCTTCATCTTTCATAACCAATACTGAAGCCTAGGCATGGCCTCGATCAACGACACCTCAATCCTCGGTGCCCTATATCCTTGGATACATGGCCGTTTCTGTAAATGAAGGCTGGCCAGTAAGACGGATGGTCTTCCTTCGATCCACATACTTAATTCCAAGTATATAGCTAGATGTCCGACGTCTTGGTTGGTTTCAAAAGCTCACAAAAAGGGGAAGACATGACCTCGTGCTGGACAATACACCAATACTTCCTAGGGTAACAACTGGAAGAAACTCATTTTCCTTTGCACACAGACGATACCTGCCCTCAGGATCCTTTCCTCGTGGACCCGCACCAAAATACTATTGCAGGAGAGAGCTAGGGGCGAGGACCCCAGTAATAAACCAACAAAACAGAGTATTCGAGACTGTCCAGCATGGATGTTTAGGACTGTTGAACTAAATCCAGCCAACAGTCCCTTCAAAGAATTGGCTGTCCTAAGCACTCTTCGAGGCTTTTAGCAGTGTTTGGACTTCCTGCGACGCCTTGAGCTCGTAGGTGGTCCCTCGCCATAGTACGCTAGATTAAAAGAGGTAAGGACCTTCGACTTTGTAATTTGCTTTTATTTGAATTTTCTAACCAAGTATTCTCCTCGAGAAATTTCAGTCTAAAGACAAATCTGTCCGAACTTATGATGATCGTTTGAACGGGACAATGGCCAGTAAAGATTTTCAAGCCCTCGCAGCTGAATGGCGGCTGAAGGCTTTGGCCGATAAGAATGCTGCTCATCGGGTAAGTGTTTGCTCTCGCTCATTTAACTMCCCTTCGCAGATTTAGTTTTATAGACTGCGAAGCCATGGTAATATTTGTCTTACATGAGCATTTGCTCAAATGCGAGACTTGCCTGTTTTCTGCCTTTACTGCGAAGTAACTAACTTGAATTTTTCTTCTTCTCCATTTTGCAGAAGTTAAAGAAACCTTCCGACATTCTGGCAGCTGGGAAGTCCAGCTCCACCAAGAAGGGGCAGCCTTCAAAGCCTTCTTCCACCAAGCCCCCATAGTACCAAGTCCTCAAAAGGACTTCCACCTCGCGAGGCGAGGCCAAAGACAAAACTCCCTCGCGAGACGAGGCGAGAGATAAAGCAGTAACCCCTTCGCGAGGGGAGGAGAGGACACCTTCCTCGCGAGGCGAGGGAAGAGAAACAGCCAAACATTCCTCGCGAGGCGAGGAGAAAAGTAAGACCAAACACTCTTCGCAGAGCGAGGAAAGGAGATCGAAACATAAATCCTCCTCGCCCTCAGTGGGGAAGCACAAGGCGCCCAGGGAACCTGCGAAGCCTGGCGTCAGAATAAATGAGCCCACTGAGGCTCCCAAGAAGAAAAACAGCACTGAGGTGCCTGGCAAGGGCAAGGGCATCGAGGTGCCAAAAACCAAGCTGAAGCCTCCTCGGCAAACTCCACCAACTCCCCCTCCAACTAAGGGGGACTCGTCGCGTTCTGCTCAGGTGGGCGAGAAGAGAGCRCCTTRGCCTTCTACTACTGAGCCAGCGGCCAAAAGACATCAATCAGCAGGTACAAGTCATATTCCTCGCAGTTCAGTTTTGGGTCCAAATGCACATCCCACTGAGGTTCGCATCTTCAACAAGTATGGGCCTGACC
>SNQN01000168.1:9153-38321 GCA_008642245.1 Bassia scoparia
AGAGGAGTTGGAATGGCAAGGCAATTGCTCGATGGGGTAATCTATGAGGATCTGAAAGACCACATTCGAGGATCTCCGTTGTTGAGGTTATGCTCTGTCAAGTTAACTCTAAACTTTTCTCCAACCGATGATATTATGGGCTGCATCAATGTAGAGATCCTGGAGAGGTGTATGGTTCATATTAGGCTGATCGATAACAAGGGAAACATGTTTACTGTCTTCAAGTTAGACTATGAAAATGCAAATTGTGATTTTGGATGAGGATCTCCGATCATTTTTAAAAAACCTCAGCTAGGCACCCCTAGATCCTTCCTAAGAAACCTCAAGTTACAATGTTTTTCTCAAGAGTAGGTTCACAATGTTGTTCTCTTTGACAATTTCAAATTCTTTGTTCAGGGAGGTCTTTTATGACAATGTAAGCTATTGCACCCTTGATTATAATGTGGGCCACTTTCACCAATTTCTCTTAGGCTACAAAGTTTCCTGAATTTGAAACTCAGATCCCTGATCAAACTTCGGAATCCCAACACCTCATGAGCTCTTTGATGACGAGCCTTCGAAATTAGAGATTGGGGTCCCTAGGGAGATGTGTGTGTTAGCTGTGCCTGTATACTCTTCACTAAAAATCATAGCCACTTTTAACTTTGGTTGTGTGGATGATACTGTTGAAAAGGAATTTTATCCTAGCGATACACATGCTGAGTTAGAGGAGAAGAGTGAAGGAAAAACTGCCAAATGCTGCTGAGTGTACTTGAAAAATGGAATAAAACGCTTTCTGAGAGATATTCTACGAGAATGGATGAGCTCTTCATCCAGTAATGATACTGATAGTTGAAATTAAAAAATGGATATTGTAAAAGCACTCCAGTAAGAAGCCTTTCAAGGTGGTGTTTTTTCTGGTGTTTTTGTTGTCGATTCAGTGCTACTCCTCACATTCCATAAGTCATGCCACTTTTTTTAGGGCACATTATTCACTTGCAAACACCCATGCATAATTGTTTAATGAATCCAATCTAAATTTAGTTGGGTCATTATTTCTTAGAAATTTTGCCCTAATATCAGTGTATGATTTTGAACTTCAAAAACGAGGGAGTACTTTTTTAAAAATCACTTATTGGAATAATGTTTCTTCTTTAAGGACAATCACTCGCGTCGCATGATGAAGTGAAAATATATGCATACGAATGTTATTTTATCAGCCACAAGTTCTAAGAAGTATTGAACGAGCGAGAGAATGCTAAGCCATCATTTGTACTTATGTTATGTATTATTACAGAAATTTCAGATTATTGAAAAATAATAAAATTTAATTGTTGAAATAACTCTATGATATAGCTTAACCTATGTCAAGCTCTTTAAGATATTTAAGAATTAAATTGACTTTATTCCTGATTTTATGCTTAAACAAGTGAAATTCTAAATAATATAACCAGGTTAGTTGTGGACACAGAGCCAAGTTAAGTGCATAGAATGGCTAGCTAACTCAAGTTATGATATAAATCTTCGAGTTGTTGTATCTCCGTCAAAATGTTTGGTGCTCGAGTGAGGCATCAATTTGATTAACAATGGATGAAACTTTAAATGAGCATAGGATAATTGATATCGAACTATACATAATATAGACTCTACTATACTAGTTTTCTTATCCGCGTATGCACGGCTGTTGGATGTTTTATTATGTGATTCTTGTAGAATACATTTAGAATTTGAATGGATAAATGAACACATATATTTAACACAGCTTATTTTTAAGATAAAATACTACCAATTATTACACTCCGTATGTAAAGTTTTCTCTCCAAGTGCTTACAAAACAAAACCACACAAACCATACAAAATCAACAAATGCACGAACAAAACTAAATTCCTAAACACACACAATACAATTTTTTTTTCTTTTAAAAAATATAATACAATAAACGAATTTACAATAATAAGGAAAGAGGGAGAAAGGAATGTTACTGTTACTTAGCGAACCACCAATTGCAAAACATTTTGAATGTAAGATAGGAAAGTAGAAGAAGAGAATTAAGATTAAAATACCATAATTTATATTTATTTATTAACCTGAATATCCAAGTGAATGAGACAATTGGAAAATGCCATAAAAAGACAATTTTATGGGTGGAAACAATAGGCATAATCTCTTTCATAATTATAAAAATGGAAGAATCCAAGAGATGCAAGTACTCAAACTTCACGACAATAATTGTAGGACATGTAGCATCCAAGCAAAAGAGTCTAAGTTTCATGAGAATGAAGAGAGAAGAGGACACCATATGTTTACAACGGGTTGTTTTTATAGTTCAGTATATTAAGACTTTACTATCTAGATATAATCTCATAGTAAAATGATCTACTACTTTAAAAAGATAGAGTCATAGTCGTTTTTTTTGGAAAAGGAAAAAATAAAATTAAAAATAATCATATCATATATAGTTATTAAGAGAATCTAGCATAAAATATTTTTAGATCAAATTTTAATGAATTCAAATAAGTCCACAAACTTATGAGCTATATATAAAATTTATTCTCTCTTTTATTATTTGCTTTTCCTTCATTCTTCCATCTAACTCTACCCTAAACACTCTCCTCTTCTACAACATATAGCTTGACTAACTACCTCATATCTTTTAATAATAAAAACTCCTCATTTAACAGTGGCGGACCCAGGAATTTTCCCGCTGGGTGGGTCACATAATTAAACAAACTTGTTAAAAAAAAATTTTTCTTTAACAAAATATTACAAAATACATAACACATATTAAAAGAGTACACAATTAAAGTTAATTTAAATTACACAACAATATATACTAACTTATTACAACATTCTCGACGAGTCTTCATATTTGATATCGGTTTCCATGATATCTTTCATGCTAACATCATAAACAAATCATTCTCCAACATAAGTAATAAACAAATCATTAACATTTGATCTCCCATGCTATTTCGCCAATTTGTCTTTCATTGTGTCAATTCCCGAAAATACCCTTCCAACTAGCGGTTGCTACGGGGAGAAGCAACACCAACTTCAAAAGTAAATAGACCCTATCATGAGTTCAAGAGATGTCCCGCTCTCAACCAATTCTTAGAAAGCTCACTAAGAGTTTAGTTCAAATTCCAAACCTTTCTCTCCGTCTAAACTACAATGTAATTCTCAAGTGTATTGATCAAAGAAGATCAATTCTGGACTTTTGGAAACCTTTGGATAGAATTTGCAAGCTTAACTAATTTATTCCTTATTTCCAACACTTACAAAACGATTAACAGGACTCAAACAAGACAATACACACAGTATTCTCTACTTTACTTTCAGGAAACCTTATTTTCAAGTTTCTTGTAATTTGAGATCATGACACCATAAAAAACTTCGAACGCAGAAAATGAGTGTAGATTGGATACGAAAGACTTGTTACCTCTAAACGAACCTCCTCCAAGGATTAACATCTCATCCTCCATATTTGAACCGAATGATGTAGAAGCTTGCAAAAATGTTTTGTATTTTGTTTGGAGTGCGCTTACGCGCATTCTAGAAAAATTGAACAACAAAACAATCAATCAACACCAAAGTCACCAAACGTAGCTACCAATAGCTACTAACAAAATTAACAACACTTGTCTAAATTACAATTCTATGAACAATCAAGCCAACAAATTCATGAACAAATACAAACTGAAACATCAGTAACAAGAAACAGAATATTAACAAATAACTTAAAAATATATCAACATTATCAACAAATAAATCATAATACTAATATATATTATACCAAGCTTTGCACAATTAACAAATAACAATATTACTAACAATTAATAACAAATAACCAATTAACAAATAACAATAACAATTACCAAATAACAAATAATACAAATAACAATAAACAATTAACAAATAAACAAATAACAAATAACAAATAACAATCACACATAACAATTAACAAATAACAAAAAGGAAATAAAAATTTAAAAAGAATAAACATTGAGTCAGATTGAAAAGATTAACAAAGAAAGACAGGGCACTAACTGACTGCTGAGCTGACGCTGACGGAAGTGACGGCCGTGACGGTGTTGACCCTTGACGGAGACGGAAGACACGGAGTGAGGGCCGCAGCCCTGCCAATTGACGAGAGTATTGTCGTTATGAGCATTTGGAGAGACGATGCGACGATGCCGACGAGTGACGACATACACGACGATGTGATGAGGGAACGAGAGCCGAGGAGACCGCGCCCTCGACCGGTGAGGCGCCCGCCGGTTCGCCGAGGTAGAGAGAGACGAGAGAGAGATTCGACGAGAATGAGTAGGGACTTAGGGTTTTGAGAGATTGAGTTTGAGAGAGAGAGAGGTGACTGAGTCTTGAGAGAGAGAGAGGGAAAATAAAACAAAAAAAAAAAAAAACCCTTAGTAGGAGGAATCAACACAGACCTGGGCAAAATAACAATAGGTCCTTCAGAGAACCACTGGGCTAGGATGAACATATCGTTTGTATTAATTACCCTTCAGTTTATTTTACACTTATTTTAAAACTGTTATTAACATTAAAAAAGCCCAAATTTTTTGGGCCGAACTGGTGTACACGAGTGCAAGACCACCAGGGCCCATGTAGGTCCGCCACTGCTCACTATACAAGAGTCTCATACATACCCTTTGAAGATTGTCATAAATAGTTTACCTCTTTGTGATCGCTTTGCTAATCTTAAGTCCAAAGCTCTTATTTTCTAGAATAGCTTAATCTGATATTACTAAGAAACTTTTTTTGAAAGTTGTCATAAGTTTACCTTTTTTGTGATGAACATAAATGACCGAAAAGAAAATCGCATCGAATTGGAAACTAGAACTTCCATTGCGCCAAAGGCTGCTGACATTATTAAGAAGCGAGGAAGCTTCAAATAAGATAAGTACTTATTTTGATATCACCACGTGACAGAGTGGAGGAAAAGATAGTTGTTGAGTTGTACATATCGGCAAAATCATAATTTGTTGGCTGATCTCAAGCCGGTACTGTCTAAAAGTCTAAAATTTATGGTTTAATTCATTTAACCCGATGAATAAAACACGAGGACTGTACCTTCTCACACATGCACACATATATTATTAATTTTTTAATCATATTAAAAATGACCAAGAAGTTTGCTAATAGAGAATTTTATTGTTTCTTGGTATCTATTTCAATGCTTTCGTGACTTATGTGTGAAAAAGAGATTACTATGCATTTTAATTCGTGCTATGACTTATGGACACGAGACGTGGCAGAACATAGAATTCAAGTATATTTTTTATTTGTTTTGGAACTAACTTTTGTTACATGAGTATGTGTGTACTATGAGACTTGGTATTTGGCGAACATTTAGAATGTCGAGTATTGTTATTTTTTGTCGATTAGCTGAAGGCTCTTAGCTTTCATTTTTAGTTTAAAGTTATAATGGTAGATAGATAATATAAGTTTGGGATTGTGATCTATTTTATATTACAGGGTCGAACTATGTCCACCAAGTGAGTTGGTGGAGTTATTCGTTGTTTCCATTCATGCTTTTGGGGTGCAGTTTCCGGTAAGTTATTCTGGAAAAATATTGTTTCTGGGTTCAACTATTAATAGGTTGATGCTTCAGTGGATCTGAGAAAGAAAAACTGTATCATCTATTTACCGCAGTATAGATGTCTTTGTCTATTGGATCGTTCAAATTTATATTATGGAGTTTGACTGGAGGATTGCCAACGGCTATAGATCAGTTGGGGCTGTTTATTATATGAAGATCGAAATGTCGACCCTTGGTTAATAGGCGTCTAGTTCTTGTAGTAGTCCGGTAAATGTGGTTATGCAGCCCCGCTTAATTATACACCAACAACAACAACAACACAACACAACAACAACAACAACACAACAACAACAAACACAACACACACAACAACGAACAACAACAACAACAACAACAACAACAACAACAACAACAACAACAACAACAACACAACAAACAACACAACACAACAACAAACAACAACAACAATCAACAACAACAACACAACACAACAACCAACAACAACAACAACAACAACAACAACAAACAACAACCAACAACAAACAACACAACAACCAACAACAAACAACAACAAACACAACAAAACAATCAACAACAACAACACACAACAGAGCACTTTTTCGAAGAGGGCAAGTCCAGAGTCTGTCTCAGTGTTGATGGTGAAATACCTCTGACAAAATCTGCTGTCGCTGTGCCTTACGTAATCGTATGGTTCCTTGATATGTAAGAGCTAATTGCGTGTTTCAATGATGGTGAACACGTCGAAACATTGAAGGGCAACGGGCAACGTTCAGCTCCAAATGATGTTCTAGAAATTCCACAGAGCAGAAGATAATCAGTTTCTCAGCGTGCGTCATCAATGTAGTCAGTTATCAGTTGATGTGTTGGGTTACCCTGATGTATCTGGAGATGAAGGACCATCTTCTTAGTAAATTAAGTATTTCCATTGATTATGTTATTGTATCAAGTAATTATTGTATCAAGTTATTATTAGTATCAATTTAATACGTAGTATCCCTCTTTGCAAGACCTAACTAAACTTCACAGATTTGTTAGACTGTTGGTTTGCTTGATATACTATCAGAGAACGTTTATATAACAGGTTCAATTTTTGTTTTGACTTTGTCAAAAATTGCTAGGATTCCCAATTCAACTTAGGGGCATTTTTGTTGAAAATGAAGGCCGATGTTAAGCCAATTTCTTATGAGTTCTTATTCCTTAATACATAACTTGAAGCCTAGCTTGCCTTTTTACTTCATACTATATTTTGGAGCTCAATTACATCGAGCCTCTTTTCGGTCTAATGCTAGCATTAAATAGCAGAAATAACCAAGATTGAGATTGTCTGGGTTTAAAATTGTTTCTGTCCCAAACTTCTGAGTAATTTTAAGCTATCCATTGCTTTTTGGAAATTGTAAAATTACCACCCCTTCAATCACCCAAATTGATTTTACACACCTCTTTTTCCTATATTTGAATAACACCTCAAAAATTGCAAAAATCACCACTTTTTGCAAATATCTTAATTCATTGGCACAAGTGAAGAAATTAAACTAAGGAATGATAGCCTCAATAAATTAGTTATAAGTAGTCCTAAAAAATGGTTGAATTATGCTAAAGGGTGTTGATTTTTGATTTTTTTTTTACAATGTAGAGTGTGTTATTTACAAATTAAAGAAAAATGGTGGTAAATCAAATTTGGTTAATTTGAGGGTGTTATTTACCAATTTATCCTTTTTTTTATGCAAATGGTTAATTTTATGACGTTGTTCAATTTTATATTCGTCTAGTATCAGTAGTTTTGACTGTGATGGTTTTCTGTACAATCCCTAACATGGATTTAAAATGATGTTTTGCCCATTTCATAAAATTGTTGTAGTAAATTGGATTGACTTTGATTCGGTCCATGAATTAATGAGCGTAATTATGTCAACTCAAACTTAGTTTTATTTCCCAAGGAAACATAGAACTCTAGGTGGAGGAAACTTAGTGGAGTTGCCTGATCCTCCTGATTATGTTATTTATTTGTATGATTTGGACATGAGTTCCGGTAACCCCTTGGATCCCCACTAAGGGTCTAATACTCTTTTTTCTTTTAATGCTTTTGCTTTCCTGTTGGGTACCAAAAAAAAAAAAAAAAAAGGAGGGGACTGATAAAATAAACTTACACAAAAAGCTAAAACACCTTTCGGTCTTTAACGAACCAATATTATTATGATAGTATATCGATCATAATATATAAACATGCATGTTTACCAAATATGCTGTGTAGTTTTACATTTCACACTTAATTTTCGACATTTTTGAACTAAAAGCACTCTAATCATAAATTTACCGAGCGAGATAAAACACACACCTACCCGAYCAAGATTGAATTGGTTAGTACTTAGCTTATAAGGATTAGTTATGGTASCTGATTCATATAATCAAGCATATAATAAGCTAAACAAACACAATAAAYCATGGTATGTYTAGTCGAGTACAATCAAAAACAACTCTCTATCTTAATCAAAAGGTCAGAAATTCGAATCRTAARCCTTAAGAATGAAAAAGAATCCTTGACGAGTCCTCGCTTTACCATGAAGTAGAGCACCTGAAGCGATGGAATAAGTCATTGGGGGTGAATACCCTCGTTATTCACCTAAAAATCAGAAACATCTACTACATGTCACCGAGTCACAAAGGGAAGGAGGGGGTACCTTACCTAAGAAGAACAACCGTAAAACCAGTAGTAGTAAAACAGTAATAATGCAGGAGAACCATTTAGTACAGAATTGAAATGTATCATTTGTACGTACAATACGACCCCCCACTAAAACATACAAAATGGACCTACATACGAAAATAATAATAATAACTCCATGAAAAGAGTACTGTACTACTGTACTGAGTAGACTACTTTGTTTCGTGGAATTGTACACGTTACGCAAATCTATTGGCTCTTCGATCTTCCTCATAATGCCAGATTTGTATTTCACTGACCTTTATATGGTGAGATATTCAGATCAGATTAGTGCGAGTACTTGTAACAGTTGTAAGGCCAAATTGTTCAAGTCTCAGTTATATCTTTCTTTCACTCTTTCAGACTTCCCCGACTCCAGTATGTGTCGTCACTGCTCTAAAAGCTCTCCTAGTACACTGCTTCTGTGTTACAACTTGCGCAGGCAYGGSATGYTTTGTCACGGGGTTTGTCTTCGGATTTTGAGATTTGATAATCAAACCCCTTATTGCGGGGATAATTTATGYGGTTTGAAAGTTGGGAGGTGTATGAAAATAGTAAACGATTTGTATAGGTGAGGTGGAATTTAGGTYGGGTATGAGGTATAAAATAAAAAGGAAAATAAAATTCAATTAGGTAAAAGACAAATGAGTGTGTATATWTATTGCGTTTCACCTACAAATCCTTAAAAAATTTGAACTATTGTTAGTGAGAGYTTTGTTATTATGGGAGGGYTTTATGAGAAAATAATGTGACACAAATTAAAATCTCTTAAAGATTTGAACTATTGTGAATGCAACCCATCGCCAAGGTTGGGGTTGTCTTCTCAATCTCAAGTACCACCAAGGGCACCAACTATACYCCGACCCCTCCACAAGCAATGATTGCCCCAAATAATTTTACGAGCATTTTGATAAAGTGGATTAGGGTGTAAACGAACATATTAAACAATTATTTTTAATACAAGCAAGAATANTTATTATTCATTGATCTGATTGGCAGCACTAATTGTAAGCTGTAAGTCGTAACCATGCTATTATGTTTTTAATTATCAAATCAGTGATCAATCAATCAGTGGCATAACCGCATAATTGATAATCCATGCACGTATACAATATTATCCAATAATATTACTTTTTTAAAAAAATTATTAATAAAATTAATTTAATTATTTATTCATGATCGGACGATCAATACATTCAATAGTTGATCATATTGTTTGGATTTGACGGTCCATTATTATTAGCATGTACTAGCACGATTTTTCTTTTATTGTACGTGTGAATGCAAGCTATGTTACGATGACTTATGCACCGTCCAATCTTGATCAAATTATACCTAGTAAATCACCGTCTAGGCGTCTAATATAAATAAAAAGACTTGCATGCTATAATGATCTAATAAGATTTACATTCTAAACTAATGTTAGTTGTTCTTATGGATGTAGCTGTTCGTGTGATATTTTATTTGAAAATTGGATTAAAGTTTTTTTATGTGGTAAACACACCTTAGGCGTTCTACTCTATCCGTAACGAAAAACTTTCAATGGTTGTATTAACACACTTTCCAATGTAATATAAGGTAATTGTGGGTTATGTAGGATATTAGTGTAGTGGTCCAAAAAAATGTAGTATAATTGTGGTTTAGATTGAATATTAGTATAGTGGTCCCCAAAAAATAAGGTAATTGTGGGTTAGGTGAGATATTTGTATTTAAAAATTGCCAAATAAGGAAAGTTGTACAATTGTTGAAAGTTTTTTGTTACACTACCCAAATATAGAAACTGTTAAAAGTTTTTCGTTACGGAGGGAGTAATTAAAATAGTACTAATGTAATGTGTACCAATTCATATATAAACATAAGATTAGTCTTTGTGATTACGAGGATATAGCAAAATGAAAAAATAATTATGTAAGGTTGGATAAATTGAAGTAGACGAATTGAATAATATGGAGGGGACTTTGAGTGAGCGAGTGAGACTTTGAGTGATGCCGTGAAGCCTACGCCACCGCCACCGCCGAACAACGGCACCCAGTCATCAACAGTGAGAGACCGACCCTTTTCTGCAGGTATCCCTACCACTCAGCCAGCTCCCACCTTCCTCTCCATCCTATCCTCTAACACCACCAACACCAACGACACCAACCCCCTTTCCATCCTACCACCAATCCCTTTCCAACCATCAACTTCCTCAACTATTCCACCACCACAGGCCAATCTTTCCTCCAAAAAGGAGATTTTCATCCCTCTTGATGCCACAACCTGCACTTCTTTGTGCCAGAAATGGCAATTTACCTTGATAGCCAAAGTTATCGGGAAAAGCTTCTCCTTTGCTTTCCTAAAAGAGAAATTGCATTTCGCCTTCGGATCGATGGGGCACTGGGAAATTCACCTACTGGGGAAGGGGTTTTTCCTACTCAAGTTCAACTCCGAAGACGATTTCCGAAAGGTCTTTACTGGTGGCCCTTGGTTTGTTGCAGGTTTTCCCCTCTATTTACGCCTATGGGAACCGGGGTTCAAACCATCCACTGCGGAGGTGGATTCTGCGGTGGTCTGGGTCACTTTACCGGAACTACCCGTAGAATTCTACGACTCTGCCATCCTGACACGCATAGGCCAATCGCTTGGAAAGCTAGTCAAAGTCGACGTAAAGGCCACGAAACTTGAACGGACTCGCTATGCAAGGCTTTGCGTCCAACTGAACCTTAATGAACCCATCCCGGAAGTGGTATGGATTGGTAATGTCCGTCAAGAAATTGAAATCCCCGACATCTCTGTTTTCTGCAAATGGTGCAAGAATTACGGCCATGCGTCGTCCACCTGTAGGTTTGTAAAGAACAAAGAGGAGGGTCATGCTACATTAACACACGAGAAGCTACAACCGGAGGTAGAAGAAGGTGAATGGATTCAGGGGCAACGGAAAAATTCAAAATTTCGTACGGTCGAAAACAGGGGTGCCCAAAAAAGCATAGCTTCCCAGGCACGTGACCATACTAAAAGGAAAATTGAGCGGGATATTACCACTCCAGGAAATATTACCTTTTCTGATCCAATTGCTACCATTGCAACACGTCATTCCCCTTTTACTGTACCATCTTTGACTTCTAATCCACCCCAAAACATGCAACCAACATCAAACCAGAACCCCAACCCACCTCCCTCAACCCCAATTGAAACACATAACCATTTCGCCATTCTTCAGGAGGATGTCGGTCTCATCGCCGGACATGACCCCTCCGAGGTATCCGAGTCTGTTCACTCCATCTCCGTCGCCGTCAGCGGAACCCCCTTCTCCTCTCACCCCACCTCATCTCTCCCCCGAAAGAACACCGTCCCCTCTCCGCCACTCTCAACCAACACCGACCATCACTCTGTCCACCAGCAAGATTTGGGAATTCTTGGACCATCCCCTTCCTTTCACAAGCGAGATGAACTTCAACTCAGTAGATTACATCAAGAATTTCGAATCCCTCGAGGAAATCACAACAACACCAGCACAAGTCATTCGTCATGCTTTCCTGAACCCAAGGACCATCCACCACTACTGGGTGGACCTCAAAATGCTGACCAATTCCGGCGACCTAGTTCCTGCCCATCTTCCCCAACTTTCAGATCTGGTATTCTTGCCCCCAGTTGTCATGAAATTGCTTCTTTGGATGATGGAACAGATGAGACGAATGAACTCATGGGATGTAGTACCCCGAGAATTAGCAAAAATTATCGATCCTCCTCCCATTCTCCCCAAGGCTCGCAAGATCGCCTTAATGGATGTCGATCCGATCAGCGTGAAGGCAAGAGGGTGGTCCAATGCCCTATTCTTGACAAAGCCAACACAAGCACTGAACCAAATTCGACTAGAAGTGCAATGGGTACCAAACAAGGATCCAGAGCTCGGAAACACCATCACTCTTTTGTTCGCCCCTTGTCACACTTTGTTGTTCAAACCAGAAATGGGAGAGGAAGTAAGGATTCTACCAGACGAAAGGATTCCCACAAG
This sequence comes from Bassia scoparia, assembly GCA_008642245.1. Classification (NCBI taxonomy): domain Eukaryota; kingdom Viridiplantae; phylum Streptophyta; class Magnoliopsida; order Caryophyllales; family Amaranthaceae; genus Bassia; species Bassia scoparia. The sequence continues at coordinate 21,410 of SNQN01000168.1, forward strand.
GGAGTTCAATCGACACCCCACCAAAGCTGATTCCATGTTTCTCTATTGGAATGCAAGAGGGATTGCGAGGCCCTCCTTTACCTCCAACATCAACTTGTTGATTCGCCAACACGATCCTCACATGATAATAATCTCGGAGCTGCGAGTAAGTAGGAACAACGCTGCAGAAATTGTTCACAAGCTTCCTTTTGATGACTGGGTAATGGTGGAACCGGAAGGCTATTCAGGGGGCATCCTCATACTATGGAAATCTGATTCCATTAAGTTTGAGGTTGTCCACATGAATAAACAAGGCATTCACGGCATTGTTCAGGTACAACCTTCAAACCATTCTTTCTTTCTTTCATCCATTTATGCTAGTCCTAAATTTAGATTTCGAAAGTGTTTGTGGGATGCTTTTACTGAGATGAGTACTTATATGAATATTCCTTGGCTCACGGTTGGTGATTTCAATGAAGTAACTAAACCCTGTGAGAAATTTGGGGGGCGTCCGGTTAAGCCTTGGAGGCTTAAGGCCTTCAATGATACTATGTATAAGGCAGGTTTGATTGATCTAGGCTTCACAGGCCCCAAATACACTTGGACCAATAAACGAGCTTCAAACCCCATCCTTGAACGGCTGGATAGAGCTTTGGCAACCATGGAATGGTGTTCGCTCTTCCCTTCTGCTTCTGTCCACCACTTATCTCGTCTCTCTTCAGACCACTGCCCTCTCCTAATCTCCCTCTTCCCTCCTAACACCTACAGGGGTTCTAAACCTTTCCGCTTTGAACCAATGTGGTGCTKTGATCCTTCTTTCCCTAGCCTCGTGGAGTACCACTGGCACTCCAACTCTCAAGCCCTACCTCAAAAAGTAGCCGCCTTCATCCCTGTTTGCTTACAATGGAACCATGCCACTTTTGGGAATCTTTTTCAGAAAAAGGCCAGACTGAATGCAAGACTCTTGGGGACCCAAAGAGCTATTTGTGACTACCCTTGGGATTCTTCACTTAGGAATCTAGAAGCCAATCTCCAAACACAAATCTTTGACATTCTCCACCAGGAGGANATATCTAAATACTCATACAAACTTTAACCTTGGTTAAGGTAGATTAATCCATTTGTGTGCCAAGTATAGAAGGAATTCCTTTAGAGAGAGAAAACTACGTTCAACGTACTTATATTACTCCCTTCGAATTTTTAATATTTTGTGCATTTACTATTTGGGGAAAAACTAAAAATAATATATTATATCATAATGTGACTATGTAAGCAGGGTCAAAAAGTATGAGAGAGTGTGAGTAGAGGAAAATTTCTAGTCCATATCTCTATTACATAAGGGAAGGGATGAGGAGGATGGTGTRCCCTCTCTTAAATGACATTAATACCCTTAATGAGTTTTAAAATTAATGACTTGATGTGCCTAAATTACCATCTCCTCTTATTTATTTAAAAATGAAAAATGCATTTATTGTGTAACTAAGTAACTTATGTAGTGAAAACTTAAATCAATAAGGTTTACTTCAAATTGGAATAAAACATATATTTTGAAGTCAAGACATAATTATATTTACATAAATAATTATAGTTTATTGCTAATTTTCTCTAAGCACATATGATGATTTTTACTCTGTACAATTTTCATCATGCCTCTTAGCACGCATCGCGTATTCGCGTGCACATAAAAACTAGTAACATATGAATTTAAGAGGAATATATAGTGACAAACATGTGAATATCACAAACTTTCATATGAGACTTGCCTAACCCAATTTTAAGGTGAGGCAAAAAAAAAAAAAAAAAACTCACATACACTCAATGCATCTCTAACCTTCTTAAATACCGACAAAGACCCAGTACACTCATCCTTCCATTGTTCTTTTCCCTCGTCTTCTCTCTCCTCAAACTCATTCTTATCTCTAATTTCTCTCCTCAATTTTAGTCACTCTTATTTTCTCCCTCCTCCAATTTCACTTACTCTAATTTTCTCTCCCCTTCATTTTCACTCATTCTAATTTTCTCTATCCTCCATTTTCACTCACTCTAATTAACGACAAAGTTTTCCCGGCAATGAGGCTTCTCTCCTCCTCGAAAAATCGAGAAACACAATGGCTTTCTAGAAAGTGTAGAAAAGTGATGATGTTATTGTGTCAGAATATGTGCGAGAGTATGTATGCAATCGTCAACCGTAAAGAATTTTTTCCCTAAATATTGCTTAAAACTTTCGTATTTTCCATTGTGTTTGGGTGTGTAAAATAATTCCCAATATATGCTGGTCTAGGTTCGTAGTGATTTTTTTTTAAAAAAATAATAAATCATAGTAGTTTGCTATTAACGAATAGCGAAGTTGTTTAATACCCTCTGTAACATAATTTCTCGCACATTTGGACTTTTCACGTATTTTGAGAAAGAGATTTAACTTAGTAAACGATCAAATTAATCAAATAATTTCAACACAATAAATATATCATCTTATTTTTCATTATTTTAAAATTATTTTGATTAATTTGATCCTTTACTAGGTTAAATTTTTTCCTCAAATACGTGAAATGTCACCTGTTGCGAGATTATGTTACGGATGGAGTATTTCGCTATTAGTGATAGTGAAGAAGTACTATTGCTGAATTCTAAGAACCAATTCCCTTATTCGACATTAGAAGCACACCTCAACATATCAGTCACTCAATCACTCATCTCGATCCCTTATTGCCACGACTTCCCTTATCATCGCCTTCCTCGACGTTTTTCTGAAGCATTACCGGCGACATAATATGTGAGCCGCGCACGTAACTCGTGTGGATCAGTGTTTCTGCAATTGGATGAGGTAAGTTTGTGTGCCCTAATTTCCAATTGTTTAGTTCAATTAGCTGATGAATTTGTTGAAATTGTGTAATCCCTCGTAATTTCGGATATTCATATTATATTTTCCGTAATTTTCGGATATTTATAATTATATTTTCTTAATTTTCGGATATTTAAATTATATTTTTCTTAAAAAATATAAACAATTTTTAATAAAACGATGCGATTTTTTAAATTCTATTTAATTTTTATGATTTTCACTTAAGATATATTTCATGATATCTTTTACTTGATTTTATTTTATAAATTTATTTATCCAAAAACAATTGTTTAACAAAAAAAAAAGAAAAGATATCCAAATTAATCTAACTAAAACCTAGATTACTAAAAGGTTTTATTCCCCTCAACAAAAAAAATATTACGCTTCATTCACATTCATTATTTTCAAAAAAAAAAAAAAAAAAGTGAGGAAGAGAGAGAGAAAACGTGCTGCTGTCGCTTGCCGCCGACTGCTGTCGCCTGCTCGCCGCCACTGTGACCACAGCCACTGCCAGCCTTTGTCGGTCCTCCCTCTCCCTCCTCTTCTTATTTTCTTCCTTTCTTATGTTTTAATTGATTTTAATGATAAAGTTTTAACAATCAATTATACGCAATTGTTTTAGGTTTAATCTCTCATGAATTGTAGTATATTAACTTGTTTGATGAATTCAATATAAGAAAATTTTCAGATTTATTGAATTGCAAAAAATTAGGGTTTTTTCACGTTTGATTAACTGTCCAGTTTTAGTATCGATTTTTATTTATTTTTCTGATTTCAATAAATTACAAAACTTTGGTCGAGTAATGTTCATACTAATATACAATTTGTGTAAAATTTTCAGAATTTTCAAAACATGTTTACTATTTTAAAAAATTCGTTTTTGAAATCGACAGTTTCCAGGTTTCAGGTTCGGTTTTTGATTTTCATTATTTTTCTGCTTGTCAATAATTTACGAAATTTTGTCGAGTGATCTATATGATATTATACAGCTTTTGTTAATTTTCAGAATTTTCCGAACAGAATTACGATTTTAATAATTCGTTTTCGAAAGGACTGTTTTTCGTAAATCTGATTCGGTTTTTGATTTTAACTTATTTTTCTGTTAATCTATATTTACGAAATTTGTGTGAATATTCTGTATACATTAAAACTCTGTATAAAAGTTTCATAAATTTCGTATAGTTTAGTATTTTAATAAATTATTAATCAGACTGACATTTTCGATTACAAAATATGTTATGTTATTAAAATTAATTAAAATATTTGGCACGAAAATACAAGTTGATTATGATATTTTCAGAGTTATTAAACATATTCAAAGTGATTTTAACCATTTAAAATTATGGCTTTAAAGTTTTAAGGAAATAAATGAATGGCTTTTGTATAAGCGTTGAAGTTAATCTTCAAAACATGTTTGAGTTTGATTTTCAAAAGTTTTATGGGGTTTTCAAGGGAATATTGTTATTGTTGTATCTTGTGTTAGGAATCAATAATAATTGATTTCTATTTGGTTGTAGAGGAAATTCTCCTTGAGTTATTGTTGAAGTGAAAAACACATAGCTGAATTGTTTTCTTTTCAAGGTAGTATACTTGCGGAACCCTTGATATTTTTGTATGCTTGAGGCGTGTTTGAGAACTTAAGAGCATGAGTAGAAATCATGGAATTGTTTGGTAGTCCTTGATAATATCTATTGTGTCTTGGTTATATTCGTGGAATTGAGGAATAAATGTGGGAAATGTCTTACTCTTGAGGATTGTTATGAAGTTTGCTAATGGTCATTTTTGTCTTATATGAGGTGGTTTATATACAATAATGAATTAAGTGGAGTCAAGTATCAATTGCTTCATGAGGTAAATTTTGGTATATGGTTGAATTTAAGTGGAGTTAGTGTATCTTACTCCATGAGGCGATTTTATTACTCTATATGAATGATGTATGAATTGGGTAAAGGGATGATTCAAGTTTTATTGATGAGGAGGTTAGTTGATTTGTCCATCAGGTTATTAATTAAAGAACGGTTAGTGTTAAAAGAGTTTCAATGTGAATTGGTGTCTTGTTTGTGAGCATGTGAATTTGTCTATAATTAACAGTTAAATAACTATGAAAGAGCAATAAAACTCTGGATTTGTGCACGTCTAGAGTATTGACAATTCGAGGTTGGGTTGCGATTTTATTCGCTTTCTTTCTAGGGTCATCTGATCAACGCGTCTCTTTATATTATTTTAAAAATGATTTTTATCCAAATGGGGTTAGTTGAGATCTCATCTAACTATGGTGACGGAGTCGCGCCTGTTTGCCATCTGGTTTATTGAACTTTTGATTTCTTTCGACGGGAGGCATGGGAATTGAATTGTGGCACTAGTGTGTCTGGTTGAACTGTGGCACCTCGTGTGTCTGGGATTTGGACAACCTTGTCTATTGCTCAATCATATATAATAATATAATATATTGAGTCATGTCTTGGAGTCGAGTGAATTATTTGCAGGTACAATCTAGTTAACAAGAGTAGTTGATGTTTTGGGATTGCGTTGTATTGGAGCAGCTGTATGTAATAAGTAATAATATATTGGTCTGAGTTTGGATCTGTTGTACATGTATAATGTTGTTAAGTGGTTATGAACACCACGGTTGGGTTTCTTTTGTTTCTAAGCAGGTGTGTAACTCAGTATGTCCATTTTTTTAGGGGAGATGTTGTCCATTGTTTCTGATTTCGTAATTTGTACGTACTCACTTGCTGATTGTGTGCTTTGTGTGTTGTTGTCGTCCACACTTTCTTTCTTTTGGTGGACCTGTGTGATGCCTTATTTCATTTGGAAATTATGGGAGTAGATTTCTCAACAGGTTATGCAATAAAGTGACTAGACTTGACGGATGGTTTGATTGGAGAGCCGAACGTACTTTAATAATTATTGCACGTATCGTATGAGACTTTTCAGAACGAATTTGATATTTCGGTTTTGTTATGTTTTTAAAAAGGGATTTACCTTGGTTTGCAAATAAGGGTCTAAATGTTCCAACTTGTTTAACGAGTTTTACATGTTGGGATTTAATGCGTTTGAACTATTTTGCTATTTGATTTCCGCTGCAAATATTATTTTAGCCTAAACGTTTTAACACGTGGCGGTGAATGCCATGGTTTCTCCGTATTGTCATTTAATATTTCATAAGGTAAAGTGGAGAATTATTGGGGTGTTACAAATTGATTGAGACCTTATCGTTTACCATCCAAAACTTCAATTTCCTGTTACGTAGTTTTTTTTTGCTGAAATTGCAGCAGTGCAGAGCGGCGTTTAGGGAGGGTTTCGGGTCGAATATTGAAGTGTTTGGCTTCCGCTTGAGCGGCTTCTTTGCTACAGTTTAAGGACAGATATTAACGGAGTTTAAGAAGTGCTTCGCTCTGCGTTTAGGGGCTGAAACGGGGCAGCTTAACTTTTAAGAGGCGTTTGGTGTTATTTTGCTTGTGCGGTGCGCTGTATTTGCAACAGTTTAGAGGGGTGTTTGGTTGTAGTTTTGAGGGCTCTTCGTGGGTTTTTCTGATCTGTACGCTGCTGTGTGTTTGCTATTCTGTTTATGTAGTTGAGGAGTTGCTTTGTTCCAAGTATTATATTTTTGTTCTTTGCTGATGGAATAGCGAGTTATAGGATATTGTTCTTCGCTAACGAAATTACTTTTTGTGAGATATGTTTTGGTTGATTCGGGTTTTTTTTTACAGTTAATTTTTGTGAGTTTACTTTTAGTTTATTCTCAGTAATCTTTTTGTTTATTATGAGTTACTTTTAGTCATCCAAAGTTATTTTTGTTCATTTTGTGTTACATATTGGAATTTTTATTCGATCATTGCTTGATTCTACCTTTGAGTTACTTTTTAATTTTTGTTTTCTATTGATTTATTTGTCTTGAGTTACTTTTTCCTTAATTTGAGTTACTTTTTTTTTTTTCACAATTACTTTTCCCTTCATTTTGAGTTATTTTTTTGAAAAAGAAAATCTACTACTTATTATGTTTTAGTTACTTTTTTCTTCATTATAAGTTACTTTTTGAATTTTATTTCTATTGATTTATTCTGTTTTAGTATCTTTTTGTTAATTTTGAGTTACATTTTGAATTTTTTAGTCTTTGTTATATTTTAGTTAATAGTTAGTTTTCTTAAATTTGAGTATTTTTTTGTTTTTAGTTTAGTTTTGTTATGAATGAGAGAGAAGATGAAGATGTTGACGAGATTTTGAAGGAGAGAGAAGATGAAGATATTGATTGGGATTTTGAAGGAGAGAGAAGATGAAGATGTTGATAGAGGAATTTAAAGGAGAGATGACAAGAGAAGTCACACTAATATTTGAGGAGAGGGAAAGAAAATGGTTGGTTGCATTTTGTTATTTTGTTGTAGTTTAGTCTATAATTTTACTTGTTGTAATTTTGATATTTAGTTTAGTATGTTATTTGTAGTAGTTTTTTTTGTTTTGTTACCAAATAATAGTTGTGGTTGTAAAAGTAGACGCCACCAAATTTAGGTGAGGCATGGCTCCACATGAAGGAGCTGTGTGAATATTTGCAACTTTAACCCATATTTTACATGGATAACTCAAATATTATAAGGAAAAATCCACAAGTTTGCACTATATGTCTACATATTTTTTTTAAACTATATCCTATATAACTAGATACTTCCCATGTGTAAAAGGAATATGGAGTAAGTAAGGGAATGTGTGGTAAAAAGTAAGAGAGAGAATCTTCCGACATGGAATAAATACAAATGCACAGAACATTAAAAATGTTCAAATGAAAAATTGCACAAAACATTAAAAATCGGAGGGAGTACAATAATCTCACGAAATGCATTTATGAGGAAGATGAACTGCATTTAAATCAAAGCCATCTCGGCATCTACATCAATAATGGAGCATAATTAGAAAAACCTAAAATTTAGACACGGAATCTATAGTCGCAATTCCTAAGCTTCTATTATCAACTCATCTTCACAAATGTAATCCTAACTTGAAACATGTGAATCTTGATGTCTTTGCATCTTTTTAATTATCTTCACCCATGCTGTAGAAATTACGATATACACACTGCACTATATTAGATTTCCTAGAGCAGAATCATCTTCCCGACTCTAAAAAACTAATAAACATGACAAAAAAAATAGAAAAACCTAAACGAAAGACTCAAATAAAGAAAAACAAAAAGTTGGCTAACCTCTTCATCATGAAATATTATTTAGATAATTAATAAGAAAAAAGTGATTTGAGATTTTTTTTTCATTTTCTTTTTTAAAAACAAGTGATTTTTTGCAATAAAATGAAATTTAATTTAATATAAGAATCAAGAATCATCCTATTTTATTATCTTTTATATATATTTTCTATTCATTGTACATACTCGACATTTAAAAATAAAAATCAATAAAAAATTATAATTTTTTAAAAACAATGGCTAACAAAATACAATAAAATATATGATTATTTATAGATAAATTTGGCATAATTATCCGTGTTTTTTTTTCAAAACTTTAGAAATAACTACCCGGAATTTTTTATTAAAAAACTATCCGGGTTTTTTTAGTTTTTCTTTGGCGAATCACAACCATTGTAAATTTTAGACAAAAAAAATACATTTCGGAGAGTGGATCCTTTTTCTTCGTTCTTTTTCTTTTGTTCCATCTCTTCCACTCAATTCCATTCAAACTCGCTCATAATCACTCAAACACCAAAACTCAAATCTCACTCGGTTTTGACAAAATAAAATATTTCGACGAGTGGATTCCTTCTTCATTCTTCTTTCTTTTGTTCCATCTCTTCTACTCAATTCCATTCAAACACACTAACAAAATTCATTCTCCATCCACTCAAATCTCTCACTCAAATCCATCCCTAAACTCAAATATTACTCGAAAATCTGGATTTTTGTTCGAATTTTGGTTCAAAAATATGCAATTGGGGTTTGAAAATTGTAAGTTTTGGTTCGAATTTTCTGATGAAATTTACAGCTTGATGAGCTTAACAATATAGTTTTGGTTCGAAATTTTCCCATTACAAGGATTAAGCGACAATATCAACTTGATTTTTATTAGAATTTCACCGAAAAATCTATTACTTCCCAAATTCAAATCATTCGCTTTTTCGTGAACTTAATTATAAAGAGAAGGAATAAGACGGCTGCTAAATGCTAATATATGTATTAGTTTGTGTTTGGCACACAATAGTAGCATAGACATTATGATTTGATATGRTTTARCAAATTATCAACTCAGATATTTAACGATGATAAATTGATAACATGTATTAGACAAATATGATGGGTCACAATTCGATAGAACATTGAATAAAAAAATGTTATTTCATCGTTATTATTAATTAGCTTTCTTACTCCAACAGCTTTGCATCCTCTATTCCTCTATTGAAAACCCAATTAGGATAGCTAGAGATAAAGGGAAACATGCTATGACTTTAGAAATTTAAACTAGTTTATTATAAAAACACCACTACTTTAAATAAAAAGGAATCGGAGCATTTGAACATTTTGCTTGATTCTATTGTTGTTTTTTTGACAAGGAATTCTATTGTTGTTAACCTTCTCTCTTTTAGAAATAATGGGTATTTATTGGTTTTTTATGAATGATTTTCCAAAAAAAAAAAACTATTCTAATTGGGTAATTATTTGGACGATTACACGCGTCAAAATAAGATATTTTATCATTTATAGCTCGGCTTTTCTATCATTTTATCTTTTCCCAACTATGTAAAAAGCAATTGGTTTATTATAGAATGACATGTATCACCCTTCCATTGGACTATTAACTTTTTTATTTTATTTTTACACACATTAGACTATTAACTTGATCTTGGAAAATAACACATGTTTCCTCACGATTGAATGACGACTTTTGAAATATTTTTACCCATATCACCCAATAAGATGTAGTTATCGGATCGTCGAATTAGAGTCAGAGCGGGTTGTGCTATAAAGGGTCGAGTTAATAAGGGTCACTGGTGGGTCAAGTAAAAGAGGATCYTGGGTCATTATCGGATCATTAATTGGCGGGTCATCAAACGGGAGAAAAATCGTAAATGAAGGGGGCCAAAATTTAATAGAAATGCATACAAATCCGTATGTACGTAATATTTTTTAGTATATCTAATTAWTATTTAATTTTTTTTACTGGTGCAAGATATAACAATTCTTTTTAATAATGACTCTACCAAATCAAGGCTTGCCCAATAATAAAAGTCATATAACTTTGACCTTAACCCTATAGCTATTGGGCTACCCTGTTTGATAGCCAGGTTTACACCCAATTACCTTTGGACATTGTAACAAAAGAAAGTTGATATAAATTCAGAAACAACAAGATCATAGTTTCGAGGATTTTGGCTATCTTTAGTTTGTTTGAATTTTTATGAACTGAATTTTTTTTATCTACTTTTCTGATCTGATCTGAAATTTTGTGATTTGGTTTGGATCTGATCTGATTTTCTGATTTGATCTGATTTTTTATCTGATTTGATCTGAAAATTTTGTAGCTTTTTTTGTTTTTAGTATTTTTGATTTGTAATGAATTTTCTTATATAATTGATCTAATCTGAATTTTTCTAATCTGGTCTGATCTGAACTTTTTTTTAATAAACACTAGAATGCTTAAATAAGTTGACTGAACATAGCATTTGGGGAGAAAAATCATTGCAATACATATATATGTAGGTGTTACACTAGTTTCTATTAAACTTATTTAAGCATTCTAGTGTTTATTAAAAAAAGTTTAGATTAGATCAGAAAAATTCAAATGAGATCAGCCAATTAGAAAATTCAAATCAATCAAACTTGATCAGAAAATTCAGATCAAATAAAAATACTAAAATTAAACAACTACTCCGTATAAAAGTACAAACCAAATCAGAGAATTCAGATCAGATAAAAAAAAATTTAAGTTCGAATCAGATCAGAAAATTTCGAATAATAAGAAATTTATAGCAAAATTCAGACAAACTGAACATAGTCCTATTTTCCGAATGTTACTAAAGAAAATAGAAGCAACAAAGCATAAATTTGCCAATACCGCTCGTTTCGTAATTCCCAACTCTTGTTATTATTTGTAAGAGATAAATTTGTTGGTTGCGAGAGGAGTAATATTTTCCACAAACAATGGCTTCTTGCAATCTTGCGCAACAGAAGGAGCTTACACAATCCATTAAGCCGCAATTCTTACTATGGTCCGGATCATGGTTTCTCATCATGGTCAGACAAATGTTCATTCAAAATTAGAAATGTTCATCTCAAATGTAAAATGTTCATCTTTCAAATTTAAATGTTCATATCTGAAAATGACATTGTATTTTCGAAATGAACATTTCTATTTCGGAAATTAACATTTCTTAATTTCGAAATGAACTTTTAATTTCGAAAATGAACATTTGCCCGGGATATAATTGGGACCAAATAGACCTACTCTCTAAGTTTTGGGCTGGAATTTAAGCTTCCTAAATGTAATGGATAAAAGAGGTAGCACAAGAACATTGAACATTACTACACTTTCCATTTATTTCAGAAGAATGAACAGATAAAGGTACTTGCAAAGTGTAGGATACTTAATCTGTTAGACATACATACTAAACCAATTATATATATATGTTTGGCAGCAAAATTAAGTTTGTATTAGACAGAGCCGTCATGGGGTCTAATCAGTTCAGAAAGCCACGGCTTACCTTTAAAGATGATCCTTGACATCGGAACAATCCCATGGTTTTTGCTCTTGGCTTATAACATTCTTCCGTTAACGATTGATATCAGAGTAATGACAAGATTTTAGTAATCGGGGGGCGTTTGGTCTGTAAGCACTCAGCCCCTGATAATTCGTCGCGAGCTGCTGAACTTCTGCTACCCCATCGCCCTCGGATCATTGTTGATAAATCTGGACGACTAGGGAAGCGTTTCTGTATCTCTAGTTGTCATCGTGATGATCACAACAGTCAACTTCGCTATTTATATGCCTTACGAGATTCTGATGTACTACATGGGAGACAGTTATGTTTCTTATGTAGCCCTCCTTTACCGCTGTGTGTGCTTTATTGGTTATGCCAACTCCCATGTGACATATAATTATATGTTCTACTACATCCACTCTGTAGACAGCCACAGAACATCTCACAATCCAATAGCTATCGCCACGAATGGAGAAGACTCCTGATATCCTCGGATGTGGAGTCAAGAGCTGGGGCGACATATTAGCAATGCATTCCCGTCCCACACTTTTTATGACCAGTACATCGCGTGGATGTAGTCTATGCAACATAGTATGAAATTCGTTGCAAAGTATGCATGACTTAGGAGTTGATGAATGCTGATTGAATATAGGTAGTTAGATTCTTGTGAACACTATAATTAGTTGCTGCCAGTGTGAAGGTGTATCGGAACGAGTTCTTAGCAAAGCTAAACTCACAGTCTCACACAGATTCTGACGCCATGATAAGGAGTGTTTCATATACTATTACAGGTGATCCGAGGAGAGAAGACAGAGAAATCTTGTTTACTAAACTAAAGCATCTTTTGGAGATTCTCTGAAGTAATGTCAAGGCGGTGGTATAGTTTGGTTCTGTTTGGTGCTTTTGGCAACAGCGTGGACCCACTTTTTCACCAGTTAGGTTATTGGTAATGGATTCCCGCGGTTTTGTCCGCTCACTGACGTTAGCCATGGTTAAATAAGATTAATGCTTCATAATTAGGATGCCGTGTGCAGAAGATCGTTTGAGCAGAGACTACATGCTAGTTTTATAGACAGAATGAATACAGCACAATAGTTGTAATTGTTTTGGATTAATTCCACCGAGTCCATGCAAGAAACCAACAGTCGGAAAAATTTATGCAGAGTAACACTGATATTCTGTGATCCTACATTACTTTCTATGAAACAATTGACAGGCTAGGAGGATAGGTATAGAAATAGATCCTTCAGTTTTTRCATAGACAACAAGACTGTTGCAACTTCCTAGTGGAGTTACAAAAACAGTTCGACCGAGCAGCTATAATCAAGCACACCAAGATCAAACACTGCTTCTTTATAACTAGCTGAATCCAACTATACAACTACCCTCAGAGTGCATTTGTACAGAAATCATWGACGGAATTCTTCCTAAATTTGTCCAGCATTTAAGTGGTCTGAATTTTTCCAGGGGAAAATGAACCATTAACTTCCTTCCCTCTATTTCCCTGCCTCCATGACCCGGACAGTGTTAAAGTTGCTAGTTTTCAAACAGAAGGTGTTATTGAGCTACCTTTAAGGTATCCGGTACAAGAGCTATGACCAAGTAAGAGCATGCAATAGCATTACCATGTCCATCAATAAACGCAAACACCATTAATAATGGAAGCTTTTCTAATTTTATATTCACATGCATAATGTACTGACAAAGATGAAATAGAGATGATTGCACTAAGGCGTACCTGGATCAACACCATCAGTATTTGGAGAGTCGGGAGGAGCCAAAATGGTAAGATATCGAACAACAACATGGCTGAGAAGAACAAATGAGTATAGGTTAGCTTGCATCAAATGAGTATTAGTATGCTAAACCCAAACTGATCAACCACTGCTCATGCTACTGAAATTMATGGATCAGGCTGGTGTCAGCCAATTCTAGACAAAGGTAAGGGACAAAGTATTTTGATCCTTACAATATATGGCCTTTAATTAAACCTCAATTTTGCAGCATTTGTCGTGCTTTGTAATGAACACTCAAAGGCTGACTCGATACATACTTATATAGCAAACTCTAGCCAACAGCATTTGATGTGTACCTGCTATAAACAGGGTGAATGTTCCAAAATGGAGAATTCTTCAATATCACATTAGATATAATAATGTGTCTGGAATGCATGAATTCTATGAGATGTGGCCTAGTATATTGAAGAGTTTTTCGTCTCCATAAGTTCCACCAAACATCTCCTTGACCATCAATTGTTCCATTCTCGCCTGTAAATAAAAAATAAAAAATGTTGTTAGGGATTGAGATATTGTGAACTCCTCAAAACATATAAATGCAAGAGTGTCATAAACAATCAACTTACAGCTCGAAATTTGCCGGTTTGTTTATGAAACTCACATGATTTGTGTGCAATGTGATATAAAAGTTGAGATTTATTTCGAACGACAGTTAATCTTGTTGCATATAAGAATATCCAAACTCACCAGTAATTATGACATCATGGACTCCATCTCCTAGGATAAAGCTCATATACCTTCCACCCTCCCGCTCCCTCCCTCTTCCATAAGAAGGCAATGGATCAGCTAATGGCCAGTTTGAAGTATCCTACGACATAGGACAGTACAATAGGTTAGAACAAGATCCTCCTTCACCAAACTTTTGACAACAGATTCAGCATGAACATCTGCATCAGGGGATGCAGTTAGATCCCATGATGCTTCTTTAATTATTGATTTCATTGATTAAACTGCTAGTGCGCGTGATATGTCAAGCTAAGAGGAAACATTACAAGATGATAGTCAAATAATACTCTTAAGTATAGAGAATCACTAGTACATCAGCATCAGCATCAGCATCAGCATCTGACCTTTGTCTTTTTCAGTACTTGGATAAAAGGAAATGAGGACTACAACACCTAATACCTGGTAGGCCTTCAGTATAAATGTATAACCTAATAATCCGTAATCAACAATTGAGCATTCTTATATAATTAGACAAGAATTCAAAACTATTGTTGTWGCAGGAATTAGCATAAATTAAGTAGAGTTCATGAAAGACAAGCCTAGCATTCAATCTGATCCATTAAATTCATGGTCTATGGGTTAGAATGTAGGGCATTAGTTAATTACTTGTAGTTCATTTGCACAATCCAACGGRGAAATATTCATACAAACCTACTGGATTCGTCCTTTCACTCCTTGTTTCAGCCCTCTTGTACACTACCATTTTAAACATTTAAACATGCATATCCCAAAGTGATCACAGACTTGTAATAAGCAAATCAAATGACACACTGCAGGTCTGCAGTCTTCGGAAGATGACAGCTAGCTTAATTTGGTAAGTCGATGTACAATGCAACACACGATTCAAAATGCCACCAAAAACTAGTTTTCGGAAGCATGAGCTGTGTCAAGATTCCAGAGTACATCTATTTTCTTCTTGGCAAGCTAAGAATACTAGTGGGTCACACCAAAAGATAAAATAAAAAAAGAGCGATATAATCACTAAGTAGGGCAGAAAACAAGGCCAAACTAGCCAAATTCTCTGAAAGAAGTTGATCTTATATATAAGTTGAGGCACTTTATTACCTTTATCACAAAGCAACGTAGCAGATACTGCCTTTAGTGCTTGCAACAGAATAGTTCAGCCTGATAATAACAAGGGACCGCAAAAGGTATTATCTAAATGCTCTATCTAGCTTTAGTTAACCATCTATATCCATGTAGTTCATGATGATATACTAAGTTATTTCGATTAATTCGAGCCTTCTGATATNGAAATATTCATACAAACCTACTGGATTCGTCCTTTCACTCCTTGTTTCAGCCCTCTTGTACACTACCATTTTAAACATTTAAACATGCATATCCCAAAGTGATCACAGACTTGTAATAAGCAAATCAAATGACACACTGCAGGTCTGCAGTCTTCGGAAGATGACAGCTAGCTTAATTTGGTAAGTCGATGTACAATGCAACACACGATTCAAAATGCCACCAAAAACTAGTTTTCGGAAGCATGAGCTGTGTCAAGATTCCAGAGTACATCTATTTTCTTCTTGGCAAGCTAAGAATACTAGTGGGTCACACCAAAAGATAAAATAAAAAAAGAGCGATATAATCACTAAGTAGGGCAGAAAACAAGGCCAAACTAGCCAAATTCTCTGAAAGAAGTTGATCTTATATATAAGTTGAGGCACTTTATTACCTTTATCACAAAGCAACGTAGCAGATACTGCCTTTAGTGCTTGCAACAGAATAGTTCAGCCTGATAATAACAAGGGACCGCAAAAGGTATTATCTAAATGCTCTATCTAGCTTTAGTTAACCATCTATATCCATGTAGTTCATGATGATATACTAAGTTATTTCGATTAATTCGAGCCTTCTGATATAATATTCCGATTAGTCAGCATATATTTAGAAAGGCAAACAGGCCAGGCACCAAAGACATGCTGAATTGTAATTCCCTAATTACATGGAGGCAAACTAGGCCACATGGAAGCATTCGCTTCACTCCTGTCTCTTATACACTCCTAGATGTGTATAAGAGACTGAATTGTAATTCCCTAATTACATGGAAGCATTCGCAATAATAACTAAAACTGAAGGCAAACCAGGCCACATGGAAGCATTTGCTTCACTCGACCCACCCACCAAGACCCTCGTTGCCTTCATCAGACTGTACCAAGAAGGCATGACTCATAAGGACCATACAACAATATGGACTACTTAAAAGTCACTGATCTGATAAAAATCCATGCTTGGCAAAAAGACTTATTTGTCATCCATCATGAAACTTTTGAGTTATGACATCTACTAATTGTGGCATAAACACTAACTATAATTTCCCATCTCCAGTTGTTTCCACTTGTTTGACCARGACATCCAACTGTGGGAATCAAAGTCATTACCATGATGTTACTTGCTATCACTAATCATCCTCAAATTAAAATATCTAATCTTAGAATATCTCTAATAAAATTAAAAGTGCTAATTAATTAAGATTTCCCAAAGTAACGTCTCCCATTTTCTCATTCACTAATCACTATCACATTTGAGAATTGAGAGTGAGCATAGCTAATTCTAATACAAACCAYTTGATAAAAAGAGTGAAACAAATTAATAAACAAGATCATAACTTCTAACAGTTTAGCTAAATGTTGGAAGGGGACCATAAAATTGAATGAATTCTGCCATATTACAGTACAAACATCCAACAACTTTCATAAATTTTCATCCAAAAATCTAACCCCTATTCACTATTCTGATGATSAAACTGTCAAACCCAAATATGTAACGACCGTTGGATAATTTTTATCAAATTAAAGTTCTCAACTTTTTAGCTTTAGTCTAACTTTTATCCTATGTATTCCAGATTTAGTTTTGCTACTTT
>SNQN01000168.1:43472-61308 GCA_008642245.1 Bassia scoparia
AATCAGACAGAAGAGATCTCGTACAACGCGCCACAACACCTTTTCCCACAATTCGCCAGACTTTTTGGTTGAGCTGCTCTCATCCGACTTGGTCGTGAAGTGCACCATACTACAAGCGATTAAAAGCATCCTTCTCACGGTGAGACATCGCCCTCCTTGCTCGCTTTAGCCAGATGCCACCACCTCGCTCTAGCACATCCTTGCTAGAACGCCGGTGTAGGACTAGGACTCCTCAGAACTGCCTCTTCATCATCTTCCTCGTTGTCTTCCCTCAGGAACCATTCTATACTGCTTCCTGTTCTGGAGTTTGGAGCATCCAAAATCGTTGAGTGTTGGGATCCTTGAGGATAATAAGAAAAAGGTTCATGAAGTTCGCAAGCTCATTTTGAGTACTAGGCATTTGGTTCAAGAGATTAAACGGAAACGACAGGGGGGTTGGAATAAAACTATTTGGGTGTAAGGAATTTGGTATTACTTCCATGAGTTGAATGGTAGGATACATATCTGGGAATTTCTTCGCGCTTGTTTGTAGGATGTTACTCATTTTTTTTTGGCTATTTTTTCACAATTAAAACGAATTTTGGAATTTTTTGGCACAGTTTTGGAAGTGAAGGCTTGAATGGTTTCAAGTGAGGGTTGGAGAATGTTTTTGTGCGTGAAAAGGCTCAGGAGTAATGACGTTTATAGAATTTTTTGGGAATTTTTATTATTTTTTTTATAATTTTTATTCTTAATTCTAATACAATTTTACGAATAATTATATAATCAAAATAATTGTTACTAGAGAAATTTAAAAATGTTTCAAAATATAGCAAATGGGTGTCTTAATTTTTGTAGATCTTGAAAAGTTATGGATTTTGGTATTTTTTTTTTTAATTTTTTATAAGCGAATTAGCAAATAGAACATAAAAGAGATAAAAGTCACTGGCGGGAGCGTGAGCGCCTATCTGGGCCGTACCCTGCCAGTGTGGTCAGCCCATCTATATTTTTTTTTTCATCGTCTGGAGTGCAAACACGTCATTTGTCTCACACAAGTGAAGCGAAAGTAGTTTAGCACTTTCTTTTGAAGGGCAAAAAAAATTTTTTTTTTTAGGCTTGCTGGCGAGGTCTAGAATGACAAGCGTCTCAATTTCACTTCTTGCACGACGAAAGAAGACTAATCTTCCCAAGACTTTTTTCCATCATCAATGATTCACCATTGGTACTCATGAATTTTTGGGTCCTTTAAGACAAGACAAAGATTTCACCATTGCAAGTGCTCTAATAGTATTACTGTATTACACCATTGCCCTACAACACGATTTATGTGATAGAGGAGTTGAATCCCCTAATTTGTCTCTCATTCTACCTCATCCCTTTTGACATGTCTCATCGCATGGACATCAACCATCGCATCCTTGGGAGGTTAGAAGAGCCGAGCGCCTTAATCCTTTGAATAGTTTTAGATCGAAGGTTTTCTGACATAGTCGGGTGTTTTTATTTTACGACAGTAAGGACGATTGCTTCCATTAGTGACCAGAAAGACACCAAAAAAATTGTCCAAAATTGCTAGATCGAGCACGTGACGCGCATAGTCTTAAGCCTAATAGGTGGATGTGCAACTCCATTATCCCCTAATCTCTACCACTTAATTAAAAAAAAATCTCCAATTACAAACTTGAACCCTCATCCCCCAAAAATCCACGATTGTGTCTTTCTTTTCACCGCAGCAGCCCAGCATCGACAATAAACTTCCTTACCATCAAACACTACAATGATCTTAGCGAAGTTGCATTTATCACTCGCTAATCGCTATAGAAGTCTAAAACTATGGCGATTTGAATACTTTTAATCTTTCGATCACTCTCAATTTGTTGATCAGGTCTACATAATTAAATTTTTTAAATATTGTTTTTAGAGGATTGGGTTGAGATTGAAATTTAAATTTACAAAGAGATGTTTAGAATTGAGTCAAATTCTTAATTTCTAATTTATAAAAACCCGCACATTTTTTTTGGCTTGCATCTAAGCCTGACCCAAACCCACACTTTGATCACCTCTTTTGTTAAGAGCATCCCCACCAATGACCAAAAAAATCATTCATTCCTCTCTCTCTAACACTTTCTCACTCATCTTTTGTCATTTCAAGAAAATTTCAATCACCCAACCTACACCAATGACCTAAAGAAACTGGACATTGCTACACCTACCCACCGGGTTGACAACCAACTACTAATAAGACATTAAACTAATATTATTTTAAACAAGTGGGACTCTATTCTCAATGCCACTAACAACACTATATTAGTGGTAGGTAGTCAACCCGGTGGGTAGATTAAGTTTTTTCCAAAAAAACTCATCATCCTTCTCTCTCCTACTTTTTAACTTTACCCCACAACACTTTATCTCACATCCAACTCATCATTTTGTTATTAATTATTGTTGACTAATTACAAGTATGTCAAATTCCGATACTACTTAATCGAGATTAGTGTTTAACTATTTACGTATTAGCACTAATTACGTATTAGCACTAATTACGTATTAGCACTAATTACGTATTAACTTTGAATTTTCAGATTATTTATTTAAATCGGATTAATAAATTATTAATCCATTCTGCAAAAGTTATTTATATTTCCGGGTTACAAAATTAATTTTTGGATTATTTATTTAAAACGGATTAATTAACAACTCCGTTTTAATTTATATTTTCGGGGTAGATAATTAAATTTCTTATTAATTTAAATTTTCGGAAATTTAAGTTAAATTATATCGTGCAACTTTAAACTTTCGGATTAATTAATTCAAATAAATTATTCCTTTTTAAATTGAAACAAATTAATTAATTCAAATTATTTAAATCATTGAAGTTAACGTGAATACATTGAAATTAAATTAATAGCCTTAAATAGGAAAAACCCTTTCAAGTAAAAGGTAAAAACTTATAGGCAAAATCTAATTTAACTTAAATTTAACATCACATATGTAGATCATTATTGTTGATTAACACTTCTTCTGTTGATTCTTCAAATGTGTTCAATCAAATCATCTTTCAATCGATAATGAGTTTGCCTATTACACTTTTACGTCGGCGGAGTTAAGTAAGTGTTTGTTGAATTGTGAAGTGATGAATTATTTCATCCATGATTTCATCATGTCCTCGCTCTGTCCATACATTCCTTAGCTAGTTGTAGAAACAATAGTTCCAACCTATTGTGTGGCAGGCATGCACCGCATGACCACCATCAACATATAATGACAACAACATACGAAAAAATGCTCGAGCAGCAACATATCTCCCTAATGCTACCACCCCGATATTTATGAATCTAGCTTAGAACGCATGGATTGCACAAAAACAAGACGATGAAACTATGAAAGGAACAACCGAATAAGTAAAAGCTAGGCCATTCCATAATTAGCGAAATTAAAATTTAAAACCTCACATGAACCTATTCTACTAGTAATATACTAGTGACTTTGTGGCTAAGTTACTCAAATTCCACAACCCGGAGGAACCAGGAGTAATTTGTAGAACGTTTACCAAGTTATTACTGCACGCTCTACCCTAACAATGTTTGGTTTTAACGATTATGATAGTTTCTCTTGTATGCAAGCGAAATTCTTGGCAGCAATCGAAACTGAATAAGAGGAAGGTTGGATTATGAGGTCATGAAGCCCATCGCAGAATCGTATTCCATAATATTATACTGTCATTGTAACAATTCAAAAGAAAAACATCAATCCAGTGGCTTTGTAACCTGGAATTCCAGGCATTTGTATGATACAACTTGTGTTTATATCCTTACTGATAATAACAATTATAATAAATTACGCACTTTTAAAAAACATGGGAACGCAGAGAGAAACAGAGAAAATCCTAGAAATCAGATAAATAAAAGAAACATCTACCAAGTCATTGAGTCCTTTTCTGCCTTAAGACTCTTGTTAATATGATTCTTCCAGTTCTTCTGCAACATATAAAGCATAATTCAACTCCAGGTAGGTTCAAATAACAAACTTAGCTGCAAGGATAACATCAGGGTCGGGAACGGACTACTGGCCAATGAAGTCCAACTCCAGTAGATGTGCAGATGGAATCAGAAATCGTGAACTTAATTAGGCTAGAACACACTAGCAATTTTTTCAAACCAATGCCTTCCTCCAAATAAAAGTGGATGAGTGCATACACATGTACTTAAAGATGTTCAGCCACATAGCCCTACTTAAGTGACTCAGGCTACTGTTCACTTCAGTTTAAGTTTATAATATTCAGTATCATAAATTTACTCAAGGAAAATGAGTTCAATTTACGGAGAATAAAATTTCGATTCAGCTGATTAAAGAAGACAGCAAAAAAAATAAGGTTCAACAACTTTATAAAGACTACAACTTGCAGTTGCAGCGCACACAGCCAAACCAACTGGTATAACTAACCAACTATGCACCATTCCCCAACAGACGTATTTATTTCTTTGCGGCTAAACTAAGCACAGAGAAGTGGAAATATGACCACTCGCACTGGATGCTTAAGTAGCTCAGTGCAATAAAATTGTTAAAAGTTGTCTGCAATTCCACATTAATTTGTTCAATTGATGTAAAAATTAGATTAAAACAGAGGCAATTTCCCCATAGAACAAAGTTTTAATTATACAAAATGACAAGATAAGCTTCAATCTTCAATCCCCTAGTGTTCCACACATAGACCATAGGTTTAAACATTCTATATAGGCTAAGTGGTCTGGGAAAAATTTCTGCCAATCACCCAAACAGAAGCACACAGTTGCATTTATGACTTATGAGAAACATAACGCCTAATTTTATAGAGATATAAATGCAATATCAATCACTTTCATCTACAAATCCAATAACAAAATACTTATGATCTAATGTACCCGCCCTCTAACAAAAAAAAAATCACAACTCAGATATAATCAAAAAGAATTGAAATTAAATGCGAAAAAATAAGATCGCTGATAAGATCATAGCAAACTTTGCAATTAAACCGTAACTCTCAAAATGTAGGCTTCCATCCAACGTACGATTCCTCCCTACACTTTTATAAACACCATTTTTGTATATTTATTAAAACATAAAGTGCAAATGAAAAATATTAAAAACTTAATATAAACAGTTTGTCCTCCCTTTCTTTTTTGCGTACCACTGTTGTTGTAACTAGCTTCTGAAGATTCCTTATCTAACTTCTTGGCTTCTTTTAATGGCTCACAAGATAGAAAAGTGCACACAAGGTGCATATTTTTCCAAATTTTGCAAAATATAAACAATAGTAATAATAAAAAAAATACTAGGATTTTTTGTCCTTAACACAAAGGTTTACCCTTTTTACAAATTGTCTAATAAAAGTTTGTCCAACATCCACAATCATCACTTCATGTCATTAACTTTGAATCTACAGCTATCTAAATTGCACATTTTGCAAGTGACTTGTTTTATCCCCATTTTCATCTTCCAGTCTTATCCCCCGATTCACTTTAATTGCATCACATCGCTCTAATTCTCACCATTATTCTCTCTAATTATAGTTTCGTTTGTTGTTGTGTTAAGGATTGAAGAGAAAGGGAAAAATAGAAGAAAAATTTTTTGGAAAAGAACAAGTCCCATGCAATTTAATGTCAAACATTCAAAGTCAACTCGTATGATTGTAAGCAATTTCGAACAATTTTTTTAATGAGCAATTCCTCGCAAAAAGCGGTGAAAATTCTGGCAATTATTAGAGAAAAAAAACCTAATAAAATACTGATACGTCTATTTTATATTTATATTAATTGAAATTTGTCATATTTTTCTCTATAATAATTTCTTTTGAACTTTATTTATATATCTCGCATAACTCGTCTTGGGTTGTTGTTTATTGTTTTTAAGTTTGGCCTGATTTGCTAAGATATCGGAAATATACAGATCGCTTGATCCGTATGCAAGTTGAAGGCTCCGTAATAATTACGTTGACTACTCATCGTCAAGACGGACTTTATATGCACTGACAAGTCAGGAAGCATAAGGCGCTGCTGCCCCATGAGTAAGAACGCAGGCCCAAAACAGAAAAAACTGCCAATAAAACTGCAGTTCGAGCCCCAAACCGCAGGTAACGCAGTTCATAACGCCTTGTACGCAATTTTTGGTATTTTAAAATTTTTATGGGCGATGCATGTGTAAGTGGGCATGAGCCAATAAAAAACATTGTAGTTAGAAGGGCTATAAAAAGGAAAATCAAGTCATGATAGGGGCACTCAGATGGGAGCCGACTGATTGGAAAAACAAATTCGGAGAGCCTCAAAGTTTATCTAGTATTCACGCTGTATAGTTAGTTATCAACTTTTTGAACTTTAGTTTTCTATTAATTAATAATTATTTTAGGTCATCATTTGATTTTTGGATATTGCTTTTGTTTAAAATTATTTCGGTCTTGTTTTTTTCCTAATTATTTTGAAAGTATTCTAATCTAGGTTATGTTAAACCCTGTATGATTGTATGTTGATTATTTACCCCATTCAATTACCAATTATTCTTGCTTAATTGATTGTGTTTATGCCAATAATAGATAGGATAATTAGTATTGTTATGATTCCATTGTCTCTATCACAACGGTTGGGTTTTGACGGGATTTGATTATTTCAATTAAACATAAAATTCTCACGGAGTAGAAAAACGGATTGTTAGGAAGTAGGTATTGGTGATCAAGCTCTAATTGTATGATTCCACAGAGTAGATTGATTGCAAATCAAGAAAGCCATAGATACATCGGGAAAGGTTTATGTGTATTTATAGTATTATTCTTTCTTTGAACAAGTGATTTAAAATGGTAGGAATTATCTACATTAATCATGCTATGTGATAAACTTAATCAGACATTTTCATTATTAGTTATTTTATAGTTCGTAGTTACTCAGATCTTTCGATTTGTCTCTGTGAAATCGACCCTCCCGACTTACCCTACTACATAGTTAGGAGATGGTTAAGAGGATTAGTTAGGTAAAAAATATATCTTTGTTAGGTGCGAGACATACCTTCAAAATACCATAGAAAGAATCCACAAATCTGTCAATTGCAATAATATACAATATCCTCTTCTTATTTCTATTTTTTAAGACCAAAAAACAAGAAATATATACTCTTAAAAATAAAAATAAAAATTGCGACTCTTGCTTTTAATTCGCTTTGGTACCACTAAAAAATATAGGGATGTACTTGTAACACATATGAGAGTTAATATATAGTTTTTTTTTTAACCTTCTAACGAGTTGCTGAATGAAATTAAATGAAAATTTCATATATTTTTTTAATTGTTGATTCAATTATTTTCAATTAAAACATGCTGTTTGAACTATGAAAGGGTGTAATTTGTTAGATTATTATTGTAAAGATAACCATATATTAGAAGAATTGAAATTGTTCTTTCCCCCTTAAAACCAAAATCCCCCTATATGTTGGAATATTTCAATTTTGTTTGAGGATCTTTGAAAGAAGTTTAAAATTTTAACTCATAAATAAAGAGGCTAGATAGTCCAATTTTTTTTTATCACCGACACTATCCCCAAGCTTCAAAGATTAACGTGGATAAATAAGAGCTAGACTTCATAGTGTTCCCTTTCCTAACATATTAAGCCTCTAGTGGATTAATTGAATTTGCAAAATAAACATATAAAACCTCTTCTACTAAAAAGTAAGACTGTTGTCCTCAATGGCCCTCACGTAAATATAGATGGTGTTTGTTTGAAGTTTTGGAATAAAAAAGAAAAAAGCCACAACAATTCCGTTAAGGACCTCTTGGAAGAGGAATACTTAAATTTAAGAGAAGTAAAGTCAAAACTTGCAAAAAATAAGCACTTAAAGGTGTTAAAAGGATGATTGAATGATGTGGAGAGATAAAAGTTGGTGTAGTAGAGGGAAATGAAGATGGTGGCGAACTATTGCCCTCATATGTGGGTTTAAAATCTAAAAGTTACCACCACCACAATACGGTAATAGTTACTTATTACCCTCATTTTTGGGCGATAATACTTCATCTTTTCTTCTTATTACAAAAAAAAATGTCTATCTCTTTATCACCATCTTAACCTACTTTGTTTTTTTGGTTTGACTTTATTACCCCTGTTAATACATAGTCACATTTCCAAGTGACCTAATCTTGATATGATTGTTTTCAAACATTGTTCCCAATTTTCTTTTTAGAATTATCCTAATCACTGTATCTTGATTACGTACAACCTACTAACCTTTAAACGTTATAAACTGAAATCACATTTCCCACAACATAAACAATCCACCTCCACCACCACACTAAGCTTCTTCACCAGTCATCACTACATGCATTCAAAACCACCACAATACCTAAGGATGCAATCCAGTTCGACCTGATCCTACTACGCTCTGATTCGAGGAAAAAAAAACCGCTCACATAAATAAAATCGAGAGACTCTGGTTAAAAAAATCTGCTTCGAGTGAAGAGTCGTAGTCGAATCTCACAAAAAGAACTGACTCTCTGATCAACCTCCGATTTTTATACAATTCTATCATTAATTTTTATTATTTTAGGCTACTTTATGTATAGTGTAAACTTATGGGAATAAGCTTTGATTGATTGATTGGATGTATAGTAGTATAAAATTAAATACTTTATTTCAAAAAAAAAAGATAAATATAAAGAAAGATAACTCATATAGAAAAAAAATAAAAAAGAAAAAAAACCAATTAAAATAAGATTTTTTTTAGAAAATAAAGAAGAAAAAAAACTCAAACTCGATTGGATCGGAGTTAAGATCTCGGAATTTAAAAGTCAAAGTTAGGTTGATCTCGAAGTCGGAGCCGAACGACTCGGGTGGGAATTGAATTTCATAATTCGCTCCTAATCCGACCTTGTTGTCTTCTACCTATCACCAATGCCACCACCCTTCTACTTCACTTCGACAAAACTTTTACCTTCACCTTACACCTAATGTCACGATAAATCACTACATTCTCCAAAACACCACCAAAACCAATGCCACCAAAACTACTACCTTTCACTTCACAAACCTTTTACTTTCCACCTACACCAATTCACCGAACACTACCATGCTACCCCACCACAAGCAACCTAAAATAGACTATTAAAATTTATAAAAATCACAATGCACCCAAATTTCATAGTAGTCCTAATGACATCCGTAGAAAGGCCAACAAAGCAGAAGAAAAAAATAACACATGCAAAGACACAAAACTAAAGAGAATAAAACCAAAAAACTTTACTCATATGTATTGCATTCATTGACTCCATAAGTAGACATGTATCCAAGTTTCAAATTTGAAACTCATTTCATTGCATTTTGCCAAGAACAAAACTAAACAAAACCCTAAACAGATACAAAGGGAAGTGGTTGGCAAGTGATGGTTATTAGTAGAGCAAAAAAAAGGAGCTGGTGTAAAGATGGAGAAGAGGGTGGTGTTGTGCGAAGGCAATGTCTGGTGTGAAGTTGTTGGAAGGTCGCCATAAAGTAGCAGAGCAAATTACTTCCAATAGTTAAATTTCCATGCAACCAACATATATGAAGCAAGTTTTTCATAACTCCTTGCTGAACCAAGCAATAAAACTTCTAATCCCTCTGATTCATTGATCAATTTTCATTCTAATTTAAACCATTTTTGTTTCTACCAAATGAGCCATACCCCCACCACAAAAAAAAATAAAATAAAAAAAAATAAATAAAATATTTTTAAAAAATAATAATATAATAATAATAATAATAATTCAATATAAATTAAAATAAAATAATAATAATAAAATACAACAACATTCACAGCCAAACCTTGCTACAGTTGGTTACTGATAAATACACTTTCCAAATGTTTCAGATATACCAGTTTATTGCTAAGGAAATCAATATCAAAACAAATCTCTAAGCTTGCCTACCCTCACCGAAACAATGTGATACTATAATAAAAATTTTTTCATGCTGTGAAATGGAAATCAGTGGCATATCTAAACTTAGTCGTAATACGAATTAAATACGCTATCTTGCATTTACTAGTTTCGCATCGCACACTGGCTGTATAACAAACTTCATATACACAAAAATCACTATCTTAACTTTATCAAACATGCTAAGGTCAAACAAACTTTTTTTTGGCATTGACTCCAATATGAGACCAAAACAATACTAAGAACCTTCCTATCTTACCTCTTCAATTTAATTCGACAAACAAATTAAAACCAAAGAAATAATTCTCATACTCATCAGAGGTAAAAACCAATAGAGATTTACTTCCTATGAAACTGCTAAAAAGTTAATCAGCAAATCAATAATCAAAAGTCCGGATACTTTAAGTTTCAAAACACACGAACGATCAACATAGAAAATAGAGGTACTACCGGTGTTTTGCTCCAGCATGCATTTGAAATGGTAACATTTTTCACAGGAAAACGTAAAGCATTCTAAAGATTAACTTACCTGCAAGACTTCAACAAGGCTGCAAGAATGAGACTTGAAAAGTGCAATGGACTTGGCAAGCGAGTTCTTTCCAAATCTTACCACACAAAGAAAAAACTCTATCCTTCAAAAATAGAATTTCGGAGTGTGCGCTTCTCTTCTGAACAGGATAATTTATTATAAAAAAAAAAACAGTAATCCTAAGTTCAAAAAGTGATCTGTAAATTTCAAAAAAAATAATATATTACTCTATGGCAGCCAAAAGCATATGCATAGTACATATGCACTTTTGTTTGATACAAAAAGAAGGGAAAGCAAAGTTTGAAAAGGGAAGAGGAGAGGAGAGAAGGGAGGGAAGATGAATCCTTCCCTCCAAAAACTCCCTTTTTGAAGGATTAAGCTTATTAAAGAGTAAGGCGAAATGAAGCCCTTTTGCTCCCTTTTCTCCTTTCCCCCCAAAAAAAATCTTTATCTAAACAATGAGGTGTACCCCTTCACTTCTCTTCCCTTACTTTCATTCCTTCATCCAAACAAAATGTAGATACTGTATCTTCATTCCAACTGAGAAAAACCACCTAACAGTTCAAAAATCCCCGCCAAACCTCCCCTGTTAAGTTTCGTTCAATAGCGCAGTATTTCCAATAGTGAAAATCAAAAGTTTAGTCACGCAAGGATGTCAAAACAGCTATGTACATTGCAGTATGAGTAAGACGTCTTGCTAGATTGTAAAGCTAACCTGATAGATTGTACACTGTCGGTCAAAGTCCTCACATTCGTTGGATCATAGGAACACATACGACGACCTAAAATCAACACAAGGCAACAAAATGCATATAATCTCCAAATAATATAGAGTCAAACGATTTGGCCAGATGAGAAATATAAAACATCAATTGGGAAATATTCCTGAAGAATCGACAATACATCCTAGAGGAAAATATATAAAGACAAATGGAGGGCTAAACCTGATTTTTGAATGTATCAAAAAGGCGCCTTATCAATAAATGTTCAATGTGTTTAGAGACCTGGAGTATTAAAACATTTACACTTTTACAATTGATATAATTAGTATAGCTCCCAAAAGAGCGTGTTAAGCATATATAGAAGATTTATCATCGGACCTCACTAACTAGCCTGGGTATGTAAAGAAACACAATCTCTTCAACACACGCTGCGAAGTCCCTGTCCCTGAAAGAATGACAATTTATATGCTGTTACATTGCCATCTCCTCTTTGACAAAGAATATTAAGAAGACATAATCCAGATTTAAGCTTAGTCAAATATGTCATTATTTAAAAACAAAAATTATCTAGATGAACAGGGATGAAGAATCAAGTAAAGTCATGTTGCACAAAACCTCAACTGTAACCCCAGTTACACCCCAAAGTCAAATCAAGTTACCCAATTTTAAAAAAAGAAACAAATAAAACACTAACCAAAACCTGATAACCAAATTTATGCTCATTTGAGGATTTTATTAATGAAACAAAAATTCATTCCATAATATAAAAGAGCCTATCACACTTTCAAACCAACAGAATATTAAACTGCAAAAGCTGCCACCAAAGAAATTCTCCGATTCCAGATCTTAATTTAAGCATTGTGTCGCCAGAGAAAATTGAACCTAGAGCATAATATTAAAAGCAACAAAATCAGATGTCAGATGCCAGGCTCCTATAATACACATTACTCTTAAACCAGCAACCACTGTCAATTGAGAATAGTAGATCTGTTAAATTTTTAAAAACTTAATATTTCGATTATTCAACCTGCACGCAAGATTATATATTATAAATATTCTCTTGGATCACAATTTCATACAGACATGAGTGCATAGCGAGAATGAAAACCTTCTCTTCCCAGATTGAAGGACATGCTGTTAATTGCCGCCCAGCGAAGAAAACTTAGTGTCTGATTAATGGAAGATCGTTTGTTGTCTTCCCACTTCCCCCGAAACCAGAAGAATACTGGCAAACACAACAAACATATTCTTATGAAAAAAAAAGGGAAAAAAACAAACAACAATCGAGCAAGCATCATTGCTTCCAGTGACAGGATGACTATTGAAAAATTATTTCTGGTTGCATACATTCATCAGAATCATCTTCTAGAACCTCTCATATCTCTCTTCAGTAGAAAGTAGCTTCGACTGCAAGGATAGGTCTCCTCAAAGAATTTCCTAAGAAACTTCAGTGTATGATCTCCTCAAGAACTGTGATTCAGTGACAAGCAAGCCAAAAGAAAACAGAATGATTGCAGATCCACTTTACAACAAGAAATGAATAAGAGCAATCCTCCTAAGAAAACCTTTTTCTGACTATTCTCGTTGCCCTGGAAACACAGAGTAAAGAGTTCTTTCAGACACAAATGTTCAGAAAATCAATGAGCTATAAATTATTCTTAGCCCAACAAAATCACTGTATACATAAAAACTCAGCGAAGCTGCTCTTTGTTCGTTAGATAACCTGCCAGAGAAAGCATGATTCTATAATCAAGATTTTTATGGCATTTAATGCATTCGAAGTGCTAATTCTTCTCACTAGGCTTGACCTTCTTGCTTTTGTGTCACAAACCCAACAGTGTACACCACGTCGACCACTGAATACCAAAGAATATGACTGAAAACCAAAATCCAGCTGTATACAAAAACAATTGTCAGCTTGTTCATAATCACACCCAGTTCCTTGGCCCCCAAAAGAACAATGGCTCATGAAAGTTATATCAGCATTAACGAAAACCTATAACTTAGAAGCATTTCTGTCACACAAACAGTTGATTCTTGATTAAAAACCAGATTTCTGAATGTATAGCAAAACACAATATGAGTAGCTAAGAGAAAAATAGAATTATTATGGGACATGTTAAAACAATGCAGCATGGTATGGATCAAAATATAGATGTAATAACAATACTGTATAGCATCATGTTCAATCCTTCAAGGTTACCAATGCGCTACTAGACATGAAATCCCAATTAAAATTGCTCTGTCAAACCATCACCAAATTCAGCAATACTTAAGAAGATGGCACAACAACTTTTAACGGATTGCATAAATAAATTTATACCTCTGAGAAGCATCAAATTTTAATAGCAACTGGGTCGATCAAGAGGCCAACAGTCCCGGCACACATCAAGCACCAGAACAGCAATATCTCCGGTTCATCATAATTGACATATCCTGCAGGAATAAACAGAGGTAAACCCACACGTCAGCTGATTACTCTGTTAGAAGGTTAACGAGAAAGGTTAATCTGACATATGAAGCTTACAATATCAAAGAACTACTCTCTTTCTACAGGGTGAAAAACGTTTCCCCAGTTTGCCATAAGCATGTCTCTTGGATGGCTGCAGTAAAGTGCAAACAATATTTCAAATTCAGAATACATTGGACTATTACAACAAAAGTATTTCATAAATGACATGAATTGCAAAGAGAGATTCAATTATTCGACAGAGGGAGAGATGGATAAGACTTAAAAACCGACTATTCCCTAATAATATTAAACAAAAAAAATATATTAATGCCTGCAAACGAAGATACTCCAATATGTTATAGAGAAGTATATTTCAGTCATTATGATTGAATTTTGCAGTGTAAGAGCATCCAAAAACAGGCTGTAGTTGTCGCACATCCAAGATTTAAACAAATCCCAATCTTTCACCAAACAAATGATGATAAAACTGAGATGCGTAGACAAATAATTTTGTTATACAATACAAAACAAAACAAAAGTGCTCAATTCCACATATCTACAAGCTAACAACATGAAGTAAATTCCCATAGGCATAGCAACCTCGGTTAAATCACAGGAACAGAGGCACTCACATCAACACTATAAACCGGCTATGTCGATTTTGAGAGGGCATTACCTTGACTGCACTTGAGTTCAGAAGCACTCTTGAAAAGATTAAACCTCAAATATATATCATTATCCAAAGTTAAAACGAAAAACTCCTTCGACTAAAATTACGACATATCGATCCCGGATGTTTTCCATCTGCCACATACAAATCAACCAATGATAAAACAAGAATCCTATATGATATTGAATAACGTAATTAAAATGCACCATTCCATATGACATCCATTTGAACATATCAGATAAGAAACAACTTTTTGCTGCCCAATCACAACACACAACACAAGTTCAATCATAAATCAGACATTTCAATTTCAAGCAAAATATAGAAATTAACTTGAATTAGGAGTACTTACCGAATAGACCTTCAATAAGCAGCGTTGAAACCGTCGGAGAGAATTAGGGTTAGGGTTTTGGATTCAGGACATCAATTAACATTTCATCTCTCCCATTTCAACCTCTTCTCGCGTCATCTTCGATTTTTCGTACCTTAATTTCACGAAGTGAGATCAATTGTTGCAAATTAACAATATTGTGCTATGAATTGAAATTAGTTGTTACAGTCTTCAATAACAACTACGAGATTTCATGGCTGATGTCGATTAGGTGACGAGAAAAAGTGTGTGTTGCTACCTGAATAGCGTTGACGAAATCGGAGAATGAGTGATGTTCGCTGAGAGGAAGAGAGAAAGCTATGAGAGAATGTGAGAGGTTGACTGAGATGGCGAAGGTGATTGGCGACCCAAAAAATGAGGTCAGTTTGGTTTTGGCGGAAAGATAGCAAGATATTTAGCATAGAACCGACCCAATGTTGTTTATCTAATAAGCGCCGAGCAAATGCTCGATTGTTAAATGAATTAGAAATTTTTATATAAATCGAAATTTTGATCTATTTAATGTATATCTAAAAGTAGATTCTTGATGTGAATAATTTTTAAAGTATACGTTTTGATTTTGATTAATTTGTTTAATATTAGTGTAGTATTCAATGACTAAATGTTATATTTATTTACTTTTCAAGCACATTTAGTTAATTCATATTCATTAATTATTTTTACATTTTAACCCAATCATTAATTAAATTGCTTGGAAGGAAAAATAGAAGGGGAGATTCTATAGTAATATGTATAGAAGATAGGTGATGTGTTGTGTCAAAACATGTATTGGTGTTTATGTGATTGTCTATCGGTTAATTGCATGATTTTATTCTATTGCATGCATTATGTTTTACCAAATTTTATACGTGATTGTTTCCACTCATTTTTTTTTTTTTTGTCATTTAATTGGAGAAAGTTGTTCCAATCTTAAAGAGACTTTAATGACTCGATTCACAATAATTTTATATGTGCCGACCCAAATCTAAGTCACGTGAGATTTTCTCACAATACCCTCTTCTGTTTACTAGATAACTAAATATATATTATATATATATATATATCCTCCCTCATATTTCTTCCACATCGTCAAAAAATTTTTCAAACAACTTACAACATTTCAATTTAGTTAAACAACCACTTTCAAATGAAATCCCTAAATTTAGACTTCTCTCTACCTCACTTTCCCCCATTTTTGATGGCGTTCTAACTAAATCAATCCTTCCTTAAAAAGGCCTAAATGTTTTAACAATTTGTTTGCAAAAATCTCAAAGATGGCAAGGTGTAAAGTCAAAGGAAAACTAATGTCGTTTCCGAAAAATCCAAAAAGTATCAAGACGTTGGATCTTACATATTCATGGCAAACACGTACCAGTAACAAAATTCAATATCTTATCAGCTTTGGCTTGAAGTCTTATCAATTTTAAATCAACAGAAGATCTTTGTCATTGCATGTCGTTGTTGTTTTTTTCCTTGTTTGTGGGAGAAAATGGAGAATAAGTTACAAGCGAAAAATGGAGCAGAACGGTGACAGAGAACAATGGAGCAACTGCTGAAGATGGTATGTTTAAAGTGAATAAAGGTTTGGTTATTAAATATTAAATCCAAGGTAAATATATCATAAGATAAATAAAATTATATATATAATACAAAATACATTATATCATATACAATATAAGATATAATTAGAGAATATTATATATACATTAAATACGATTTATCATATCCGCGAAACATAATATCACACGACAAATATAATGATGATATAAATATGCTAGCCGAAGTACATTTATAACGTTATGAGCATACACAGTATTATTCAGAAATACATAATAACAAAACAAGTATAAAATATAAGTATACAATACAGAAATAATGGATCATTAATTAAATAACGATAGTATACAAAAGTACATAGATATCACACATATATAAGTATAAACAATACAAAAGTACGTTATATGATAAAGTACAAAAATATCATTCAAACGACATAATATCACACACAAGTATAAATATAAGTAATATACGAAAGATATTATAGTCGTAATAAAATACAGCAATAACATTGTAATTTAAAGAATATATGAATAACACAGCGGTATAAGATATAAGTATGGAGTATAGATACAGTTATAACGTATTAAAATACGACAATATCATTCAAAAGTAACATAATAGTTATCGACAGTATTATATTGAAAATTAATATATATTTATCAGAATAACTACAGGTATTATGGTATTAAAAGTGTTACAAGTTATTCATTCGAATGTATATGATACACACCACATTGTAAGATATAAATATATGACAAGAAATACATATATCGTTTATTAAATTAGTAGACAATATCATACTAAAAGTACATAATATCACATACAAATATTATAATTATTAGTTAGAACAAAAGTATAGTAAAACAAGATAGAATAGTATCGTTCCGAAAGTAGATTAGTATCCACATAATATTATTTAAAATACACAATATAGTTGTTACTGTTAACTGGTTTGTTGTTGAGGAAAGCAAGGAAAAGACTTAGTGAGTTAAATTCTCGTGAGTTGTTTGGTCACAATTAAAGTTACTTTTGACCGGGCACGCATACGATTGCCATATCTTTTCATGTGATTTTCAGTTTTTGGTCCACAGTAAAGTTTTTCTGTATCATTATTATTTGAACTGTAGTTACCTGCATGCAATTTGCCCATTTACTTTTGCAGCAATGCACACAACCATGGCAAGTATTATGCCCATACGTGGCAGCAATGTACACTGAACCATCGAGTTAGCGTTAATCGAGATGAGGACAACACAAGCAAAACACACGCGTTTGAAAGACTAAATTATTATTCAACCATGCATTATATGCCAACTTAATCATACGACATGTACAAACACAAGCAAACCACGTCAGTTTGAAATGACTAGTTATCCATTAGCTGAACATGCTTATTATGCCCACTTTAATCATAAGACTGACAACACAGCAGCGTGGCCAAATTAAGTATTACAATACAAAAACTCAGAATTTCAACGATTTTCAAAATTCATTATAGATCTACAAGGATAAGAAAAGCAAACATTCAGAAAACAGACAACAACACACCATCAATTAAGCTCAGTCTCACACAAAAAGAATGGCAGTGAAGTTATTCATCATCTCTCTTCATCATCACTCTATTGAATTAAATGT
>SNQN01000168.1:64950-91044 GCA_008642245.1 Bassia scoparia
TTCTGCTAGCCAGATTATTAATTAATTGTCTTGTTATAAACCAAACAAGCCTTGAGTTATTTTAAGAGCTTGTTATACTTCATGCTTGAAGGTCACTTTAGTTCTACTTTTTTGTTTAGTAGTTATTAATCTTACTATTAAGCATTAATCAAAACTTTCAGAGTTACAGGCTTTTGTCGAAACTCTCCTTTGATGATATAAAGAAGGAAAAAAAAGAAAAAAAACCCCCAATAAAATTGTAAGGACTACTCCGTATAAATATCCAAAGAGCCATATCAAATGCACAGCAAAGAGCAACTTATGAAGCGCAACAACACAATTAGCTAACCATTATTCGCCAGTATCTTCATTTACAGTGGTATTATTGTTCGACTTTCAAAATAGAGGGACCATATCTCCCTGTAGGCTTCAGAGTTCGCCAGTTGGTAACCCATATCAACCAACTAATTTAATATGGTCCTATCTTACATGGTAAATTCACTTCTTTCCTGCAAAACAGAATTCATTTAAACTAATATCAAAGATATGATTCTCTAGTACTCCGACAAGTATAAAGCAAAATATTCGAAAGAACCACGACTATAATCTTGCTTCATATAAAAGATCCATTTCTGAGTTCATTGCTTCCTCATACTATTCAATTATTTTATGGTATTGCAAAATTTAAGGGAAAACAAAAATCACAAAAAAACGGTAATGGTTTGCAATGGTTTGCAAACTAATATCAAATCGAAAATTCTTCAGTTGATTTTACACACTAGCCACACATTACCCCAATAGCTCAGAAAACAAGCTCTTTGGAGAATGATAAATTCTCAGCCAATTGATGTCACTATACAATATTTCAATCTGGACATACCAATTTCCCAACATAAAGGAAAAGGTTCACACAGGCCAAGTCAAGAAGAAGGGAAAAAAAAGGTCCACAGCTCTTCACTTATTAAGTTGATAACCTAGAAAACACAAAATTTTCTTCATGAAACAATTTCAGCAACCAGTTAAGAAATATCATTAGTGAAATGCTAATTGACTGCGGAGATGATTCAGATAACATTGGTACTTTAATTTTATATTTTAAACACAATAGAGAACCACGGTTTAAAAAACATCTTAGCACATCAGTGACGATCGATGGCGAGAGACATCAGTCGTAGATAACAAATGATCAAATTTTTTGTCCACCCAGTAAAAACACTCAAACAATTTATGCGTAACTGCAAATAGAAAGAGAGATAAAAAAACTCACCTCCCACCATTCAGCAAGTACAATTAATATTTTGCAAGTCGAGGGCTAGGACCCTCACAGGCCATAAAAAAGGCAGATTCCCTTCATCGCTGCATATCCTGCACAATTACCAATCTTCTGCGACGTAATTCAATATATTCTTCATTTTCTAAACCATTCAATAGTCATCCTCTATTATATGTAAGTAATGTGAACTATCAATATATAACTGAATATTTCAAACTGATGGATAACTCTCTTTACATAACTCAATAAAATATTTTTAAATGTCAAGTAGATATTAAGCGAATTTCTCACAATTTATTGCTTTACTAATATTGCAAGTGATTTGTAAATGTGTCTAATTTTTTTCGAAAGAATTCATACTACACTTTTATACATAGATTTGCTCCATAGCCTGTAAGATTCAACGACTTAGACTATTGGCACTTGACAAGATATGAGAAAACAACTCATCTTTGAAGAATCTCTGCCGGATCAAACTCAATACCTTAGCGCACAAACCACTATTTTTCAGCGAAGGGCATTGCTTACCTTAGAATACATATATCTAATTTCCTCTCTCGCATAAATTTTTCGTAGTCCTAGTAGAGTGTATAAAAGACAATGCTATGCATATGCTGTATTTATTAGAATAATATGTCATAATAGAGAAATTTCTGGCAGCCAGGTAAGGTAAAATCAGATTACATAAAGTCTAGCCTATGTGCCCATCTTCCTCCATATGGAGTGTATATTGTAACTTGGTCTCTGCTGAGAAGACACACGCATCCTTCGATGAGAAAAGAACCACATGGACCAAGATCTATGCTCAAAGACAAAACATAAGCAACCACACACACACAAGTACAAGCAAACAGACAGAGAATCTATGCGTTGTACAAGATAAAATGGCGCTATAGCAGCGCAACATCAGCGCGGCAGAGCACTTCATAATACCAGTGCGTACTATATAATGCGTCCTTATAAGATATAAATAATCAAACAGCCTATGATTATTTCACTCTAATAGCGATTTACTAATTAACATATTATTTCCGATTAACACTCAATAAATTCTGAAAGGATTAAAGCAATACTCGGATCAAAACACATACAAGTATAACGCCAATAAAAGTATACTCTCATCCAACGTCATCATATATTTTCCGCCTAATATTAAATAATAATATTTACCTCAGAACCGTTAAATGCCATTATAAAAATCAATTCGTATAAATATCTTTTTTCTCTATGTATCCCGCATATTACGATATTAATTTTCAATCGCAATCGCCCACATACTCGCTGCAAAGGAAAATCGAGTCGAGTAAATACAGTTTCTAAATATAAGCATTGCAATGATTAGATCTGGTTCTATATCTTTTGACTCTCTTTCCCTTTTGTTATATTATATATGCAGTAGCATTTCTCTTCTACTTTCCTCTGCTTCTACTTGCTTGGGGTCTGACGAAGCCATCCTATGGCATTATACATCAGTCTAACGTCACTTCTATTCTAAAAACACATTACTAAAGACAACAACACTTTTCACAAACTAATCCACATATTCAAACCCAATAAATGACATTTTTTCATATAACACATACTTAGTTCAGCAAGGTGCGCTCTAGCAAGACTCTTTGCCAATTTGGTCGTCCAATATAGAGTGCGCTTCATGAGCCTTAAGCACGTCGACATCCTCGTAAATCCAACTTTAAGAGTGGTACTCGTTTCCTTTTCATGAAATATACGTCTTGGGTATATTATCAATATTCGTGTTGGCCCTAACGAGCCCTGTGCTTGTGCCTGGCGTAATGTTTGTCTTAATGCAGTTGCTGTTATATATGATCAATTTATACTACACACTCGCACCATTGGCCAGGCCTTGTTATTCAACGGAAATAAGACGGATTTACCTTAGTTATATATTGTGCTTTACCAGAGATCAGATATTTTTCGAACGCACCTTTCTTAACGAGATTTAACAATATTTTCTCTAAAAAAACCCATATAATGCATATAAACTATTTACAAAAAGCACCGAGTTCGCATTTCCTTCCCGTGATCACAATTTTATTGTACTAGGAGGGGGGTGACTTCCAGGCTCTCGCTTTGTGTTCTATCTCGGTGTGTGTCTACCACAACTATTCATGCTCTAACACAAGACCTGCAAATTTATTGTGATTTTCAACCGATACCTTAATACTCAAATACAGTATTACCTATGTTCATATAGGCAAACAAGCGCTCCTTAGGTATGCTAGGCCTACCATAGGATTTATGGTGTGAAGACAAACCTTAAGACCAACAAACTATATTGTCAACAACAAACTGAGGCACATACTTAAATGCTCGTATCGAAGGTATCCTCTCTTTCCAATATTAATCAAAATCACCAGCACCTTAGGGTGAGATGAACAGAGATCATCAACTTGCAACGAGATTACAAAGAGAAAAATAATTGGTAAGAAATTTTAAGGCATAATTATTCAAGGCACACGGGTTGCTTGTAAGCGGAACCCACTAGTATCATATGTTTGTCTTAGCTGCTTTATCGGGTTAGGCCCTCTTAAAAGATGGTATCACATAAGCAATGTGATGTGCGAGTGACAATTTACGAGAGGAAAAGACTCGTAAGTAACTGATGCAAGTATAGTCAATGGTATCTGCCGTGCAGCCTAGATTTAGGCTACGCAGAGGGAGAGAGGAAGATAGTAAGACTGGATGAGCGAGTCACTGTTCATCCACACCTTATCCGTTGTCCAAAGGGTCAGTGGCAAAATACAAGAATGAGTGATGAGCTGTACTGAAATTCAAAGTGCAGGGTATACCAAAACAAATACGATAGATACTACTACAGATATATGCACGGATATGAAGCATTCAGCGAGCTTTTATAATATGCATGCGTGCATAGTCTTACTATGCTATTTGCTTGGTGAGTGCAAAGTTTAACCCTCAGGTCGAAGGCTTAAAATGATGGTTCGCGCTCAGGTTACTTTTCGCATATAGAGGAGTGCTATTAGGGATAGGAAAACTGCTTTGAAGAGGAGTAACAATGCTACCTAATGCTGCAGTAGTCAAGAAAGTCAGTGTGTAATGCGTGACGACTTCATTACTGTTTATACTCAGTTTCAGAGAATGAGAATTAAAGAGACACAAGACCCAAGCCACTCCGAGGTGGAATGCCTCTCACAAGTAGTAATCAGCACAAATATAAGCAAAGATCATACTCTATTCCAAAATAGATCGTAGGTGACCAAAACCATGGAAACTCGTGGAGATCCGACCACAGATAAAAAAGTTTGGGTAACCCCCTGCGGTACTTATGAGCATGAGGCGGTGTCACGAGAACTTTAAGCATTGCGCAAGCTTAGGCCGCAGTTAGCCTCTCTTGATTTGACCCCATAATACCCAAGTCTTGTTCTAACGGAGCCTCTCATTCTACTCCCTATACATGTCTCCCTTAGCTTACATCTCCACAAAGGCACAATACTGACACATCATTCGCACACGAAAGAGTAAAAACAAATCCTATATTTCAATCAAACTCCCCAAGTAATTGAAGATGAAAGGCTAACGATTTAAATTTAGGACATGAGCCAGAGTTGTCTCTCCATGTTGCCTAATTTCCAGAACTATAAAACATACTTACGATGAGGAACTAAAGTGTTTACATGCCATATGTTCAACCATGTTCCGCTAAAACTTAGCAAAGTAAACAGGGACTAGTATCTTCTTTTGAATCTATGTGAATACAAGATGTCAAATATTCCTCTTCTCCTATCCAATAAAAACCAAGACTGACAGGTAAATAACAGTTGAATTTGCATACATGCGACAGATTGTACTCGCGCTCCAACACTTGCCTGTAACCAATTAAGGTAGACAGAAATCAATCAGCGAAAAAGCATGATATACATATGGGAGCTAACATATGGCCAAAACTATTTTATATCTGGACTCTAACTACACAACTTTTCTAGCTCAAGTCAACTTAATCACAGACAACATAACAAGGATTCATAAGCTCGAATAGTTTCGCTACACTCTGAGACACGCAAGTCATAATTTATAGATCTAACACATTACATACTATACAAAGGCGCACTATCGACCAATATAGCCTGCTACTAGAGTGAACTAAATTCATAAGCGTGATATCATACATCAAGAAACAGACAATTTGATTAAATAGTCTCGGAAAAGTGGCGAAACGCTCATATGAGCTCACTTTCCTGTTACTACA
The DNA here is from genome assembly GCA_008642245.1 of Bassia scoparia. Classification (NCBI taxonomy): domain Eukaryota; kingdom Viridiplantae; phylum Streptophyta; class Magnoliopsida; order Caryophyllales; family Amaranthaceae; genus Bassia; species Bassia scoparia. The sequence goes on from SNQN01000168.1 coordinate 70,428, forward strand.
TAAGACCACATCTAAAGTGACACCTCAGCCAACTTCTAGAGATTCGACCAAACAACAACTACGTTCTCTTGATACTTTTGGATTTTCGGAAAGACATTAAGTTTTCCTCTCTGACTTTACACCTTGCCAATCTTTTGAGAATTTTTGCAAACAAAATTGTAAAAATTAGGCTTTTTAAGGAAGATTGATTTAGTTAGAAGCCATAAAAATGGGGGAAATTGAGGAGAGAGAAAGTTAAAATTTAGGGATTTCATTTGAAAGTGGTTGTTTAATAAATCTGAAATGTTGTAGTTGTTTGAAAAATTTGAGATGTGGAAGAAATATGAGGGAGGATATATATATATATATAATATATATTTAGTTATCTAGTAAAAGAAGAGGGGTATTGTGAGAAGAATCTCACGTGACTTAATTTGGGTCCACAATAAATTATTGTGAATCGAGTCTATTAAAGTCTTTGTAAAGATATGGACAACAACTTTCATCCCAATTAAATGACAAAAAAAAAAAAAAATGAGTGGAAACAATCACGTATACAAATTTGGTAAAACAATAATGCATGCAATAGAATAAAATCATGCAATTACACGAATAGAACAATCACATAAACACCCAATACATGTTTTGAACAACACCATCACCCTATCTATCTATACAATATTACTAAAGCAATCTCCACCCTTCTATTTTTRCRTCCCAAGCACCATTTAATTAATGATTGTATAAAAAATGTAAAAATAATTAATGAATATAGATTAATAAATGTGCTTGAAAGTAAAATAAAATATAAACATTTAGTAATTGATACTACATAACTATTAAAAAATTAATCAAAATCAAAACGTATAACTATTAAAAAAATTATTCACAATCAAAATCTACTTTTAGATAATTACATTTAAATAGATCAAAATTTCGATTTATATAAAAATAATTCATAATTCATTTACAAATCGAGCATTTGCTCGGGTCTTATCTAGATAAACAACATTGGGTCGGGTTCTATGCCTAAAATAATCTTGCTATCTTTCCCGCCAAAACCCAAACCTGACCTCATTTTTTCGGCGCCAAAATCACCTTCGCCATCTCAAAACCCTCCATCACATTCTCTCATAGCTTTCTCTCTCACTCTCACCCGAACTCCACTCATTCTCCGATTTCCGTCAACACTATTCAGGTACACACACACACTTTCTCTCTCTCACCCTAATCGGACATCAGCTGAAATCTCGTAGTTGTTATTGAAGACTGTAACAACTACATTTCAATTCATAGCACAATTTGTTAATTCTGCAACAATTGATCTCACTATTCGTTGAAATTAAGGTACGAAATCGAAGATGACGCGAGAAGAGGTTGAAAATGGGAGAGATGACATGTTAATTGATGGTCCTGAACTCCAAAACCCTAACCCTAATTCAATCTCCGACGGTTTCAACGCTGCTTACTTGAAGGTCTATTACGGTAAGTAACTCCTAATTCAAGTTAATTTCTARAATTTTGCTTGAATTGATGTCTCGATTTATGATTGAACTTGTGTCTGTGTGTTGTGATTGCAGCAAAGTTGTTTCCTTACTCTGATATGTTCAAATGGATGTCATATGGAAATGGTAACCTTTAATTACGTTCAATTCAATATCATATAGGACTTCTTGTTTATCATTGGTTGATRTTGTATGTGGCAGATGGAAAACATCCGGGATGCGATATGTCGTATTTTAGTCGAAGAGAGTTTTCGTTTACTTTGGATAATGATATATATTTGAGGTTTCAATCWTTCAAGAGTGCTTCTGAACTCGAAAGTGCAGTCAAGGATAAATGCCCCTTCAAAATCGACATWGGCCCGGTTTATAGTGTTGARGTGAGTGCTCTGTCTCCTGTGATTTACCGAGGTTGCMATGCCTWTGGGATTTATTCATGTTGTTAGRTGTAGATGTGGAATTGAGCATCTTTTGTTTTGTTTTGTATTGTATAACATAACAATTYTTTGTCTAGRATCTAGTTTATCATCAATTTGTTTGGTGACAAGATTGGATTTGTTTWAATTTGGARGTGGACAACTACACCTGTTTTTGGATGCTCCATTACACTGCAAAATTCATCATAATGACTGAATATACTTCTCTAAACATATTGGAGTATCTTCGTTGCAGGCATTATAATTTTTGTTTAAATATTAATAGGGAATGAGTACCTTTTCTRGAAGTCTTATCCATCTCTGCCCTCTTGATCAATACATCGAATCTTCTTTGCATTCATGTCAATTATGAAAWACTTTTGTTGTAATAGTCATGTCAATTCTGAAATTTAAWWYTTGTTTGCACTTTACTGCAGCCATCCAAGAGACATGCTTATGGACAAACTGGGGACAACGTTTTCACACCTGTAGAAAGAGAGCTAGTTTTTGATATTGTAAGCTTCATATGTCAGATTAACCTTTCGTTTAACCTTCTAACAGAGCTAATCAGCTGACGTGTGGGTTTAACCTTTCGTTTATCCCCTGCAGGATATGTCAGATTATGATGACACCAGATATTGCTGRTCTGGTGCTGATGTGTGCCGGGACTGTTGGCCTCTGATGACAGTTGCTATTAAAATTATTGACACTGCTCTCAGAGGTAAATCAAATTATTTCTGCAATCCGTTAAACAGTTGTTGTGCCATCTTCTTYAGTATTGTGAATTTGTGATGGTTGCCAGAGCAATTTTAATTGGGATTTCATGTCTAGTAGCGATTGGTAACCTTGAAGGATTGAACATGATGCTATACAGTATATGTTATTACATACTATATGTTGATCCATACCCATGCTGCATTGTTTACATCCCATAATAATTCTATTTTTCTCTTAGCTACATCATATTGTGTTTTGCTATAATTACAGAATCTAGGTTTTATCAAAGAATCAACTGTTTGTGAACACGAATATCTTCTAAAGTTATAGGTTTCGTTAATGCTAGCAATGATACACTTTCATGAGCAACATTGTTCTTTTGGGGGAGCCAAGGAACTGGTTGTGATTATGAACAGCTGACATTGTTTTTGTATACAGATGATTTTGGTTTCAGTCATATTCTTTGGGTATTCAGTGGTCGACGTGGTGTACACTGTTGGGTTTGTGACACAAAAGCAAGAAGGTAAAGCCTAGTGAGAAGAACTTAGCACTTCAGAATGCATTAAATGCATAAAAATCCTTGATTATAGAAAKATGCTTTCTCTGCAGGTTATCTAACGAACAACGAGCAGCTATCGCTGAGTATTTTCATGTATACAAGGTGATTTTGTTGGCTAAAGAATAATTTATAGCTCCATTGATTTTCTGAACAATTTGTGTCTGAAAGAACTCTTCTACTCTGTCTTCCCAGGGCAACGAGAATAGTCAGAAAAAGGTTTTCTTAGGAGGATCTGCTCTTCATCCATTTCTTGTGTAAGTGGATCTGCATATCATTCATGTTTTCTTTGGCTTGCTTGTCACTGAATCACAGATATCTTGCAGGAGATCATACACTGAAGTTCTTAGGAAATTCTTTGAGGAGACCTATCTTAGCAGTCAGAAGCTACTTTCTACTGAAGAGAGATATGAGAAGGTTCTAGAGATGATTCCTGATGAATGTATGCAACCAGAAATATTTTCAATAGTCATCCTGTCACTGGAAGCAATGATGCTGCTCGATTGTTGCCTTGTTTTTTTTCCCCTTTTCTTTTCATAAGATATGTTTGCTTGTGTTTGCAGCTATTACTTCTGAGTTTCGGGGGAAGTGGGAAGACAACAAACGATCTTCCATTAATCAAGACACTAATGTTTTTCGCTGGGGGCAATTAAAGCATGTCCTTCAATCTGGGAAGCAGAAGGTTTTTTCATTCTTCAGCTATGCACTCATGTCTTGTATGAAATTGTGATCCAAGAGAATATTTATAAATATATAAATCCTGCCCAGGTGAATAAAATCGGAATATAAGTTTTTAAAAATTTAACAGATACTACTATTGCTCAATTGACAGTGGTTGCTGGTTTAAGAMTATGTGTATTATCAGGAGCCTGGACATCTGACATCCTGATTTGTTGCTTTTGAATATTATGCTCTAGGTTCAATTTTCTCTGCGACAATTGCTTAATTAAGATCTGGAATCGGAAATTTCTTTGTGCAGCTTTTCAGTTAATATTCTGTTGGTTTGAAAGTGTGATAGGATCTTTTATATATATGGATGAATTTTTGTTCATTATAAAATCCTCAAATGAGCATAAATTGGTTATCAAGGTTTGTTAGTGTTTTATTTGTTTCTTTTTTAAAATTGGGTACACCTTGATTTGACTTTGGGGTGTAACTGGGTACAAGATTGAGGTTTTGTGCAACATGACCCTTTACTTGATCTTCTTCATCCCTGTTCATCTAGATATTTTTGTTTTTAAATAATGARCATTTGACTAAGCTTAAATCTGGATTATGTCTTCTTAATATTTTTGTCAAGAGGAGATGGCAATGTAACAGCATATAAATTGCTCATTCTTTCAGGGACAGGGACTTCGCAGGTGTGTTGAAGAGATTGTGTTCTCTTATACATACCCCAGGCTAGATAGTGAGGTCCGATGATTCTTCTATATATGTTAACACCCTCTTATTGGGAGCTATACTCAATTATCATCAATTGTAAAAGTGTAAATGTTTTAATACTCCAGGTCTCTAAACACATGAACCATTTATTGAAGGCGCCTTTTTGCATACATCCAAAAACAGGTTAGCCTCCATTTGTGCTTATATTAATTTTCCTGCTAGGATGTATTGTCGATTCTTCAGGAATATTTCCCAATTGATGTTTTATACCTTCTCACTGCACAAATCGATTGACTCCTATATTAATTGGAGATTATAATGCATTTTGTGCCTGCATGTTGATATTTAGGTCGTGTATGTGTTCCTATCGATCCCAACCAATGTGAGGACTTTGACCCGACCAGTGTACCAACTCTATCCCWGGTTAGCTTTACAATCTAGCAAAGACGTCCCTTAATCATACTGCAATGTCCACTAGCTGTTTTGACATCCTTGCGTGGACTAAACTTTTGACATTTTCACTATCTGGAAAATCTGCAGCTTATTGAAGAACTTAACAGGGGAGGTCTTGGCGGGGATTTTGAAACTGGTAGGTGTTTTTCTCAGTTGGAAATGAAGATACACTACCTACATTTTGTTTGGATAGAAGGAAATGAAAGTAAGGGAAGAGAAGTGAAGGGGTACACCCTCTATTGTTTAGATAAAAGATTGGGGAAAGGAAGAAAAGGGAGCAAAAGGGATTCATTTCGCCTCACTCTTTAATAAGCTTAATCCCTTCAAAAAGGGGAGTTTTGGAGGGAAAAGGAATTCATCTTTCCCCTCCCCTTCTCTCCTCTCCTCTTCCTCTTTCAAACCCTTTGCTTTCCCTTCTTTTTGCTATCCAAACAAAAAGTGCATATGTACTATGCATATGCTTTTGGCTGCCATTAGAGTATAATTATATTATTTTTTTTGAAATTTACAGATCAACTTTTGAACTTAGGATTACTGTTTTTTTTTAATAAATTATCCTGTTAGAAGAGAACAGCACACTCCGAAATTCTATTTTCTGAAGGATAGAGCTTTTTTCTTTGTGTGGTAGATTTGGAAAGAACCTCGCTTGGCAAGTCCATTGCACTTTTCAAGTCATCATTCTTGCAGCCCTTGTTGAAGTCTTGCAAGGTAAGCTATAATCTTTAGAATGCTTTACGATTTTCTGTGAAAAAAATGTTAACCCATTTTCAAAATCATGCTGGAGCAAAACACACGGTAGTAACCTCTATTTTTCTCACTGTTGATGTTACCGTGTGTTTGAAACTTCAAAGTATCCGGACTTTTGATTATTGATTTGCTGATTAACTTTTTAGCAGTTCATGGAAGTATCTCTATTGGTTTTTACCTCTGACTAGTAAATGAGAATTATCTCTATTGGTTTAATTTGTTTGTCAGAATCTAAAATTGAAGAGGTAAAGATAAGGAAGGTTCCTTAGTATTGTTTTGGTCTCATATTGGAGTCAATGCCACAGTTTAGTTTGACCTTAGCATGTTTGATAAAGTTAAGATAGTGATTTTTTGTGTATATGAAAGCTTTGTTATACAGCCAGTGTGCGATGCGTAAACTAGTAAATGCAAGATAGCGTATTTACTTAGTATTACCGACTAAGTTTAGATATCCACTGATTCCATTCTCGAAACAATTGAAAAAAAWTTGTTCATAAGTATCACAATTTGTTTCGGTGAGGGCTAGGCAAGCTTAGAGAATTGTTTGATATTGATTTCCTTAGCAATAAACTGGTATATCTGAACAATTTGGAAAAGGTATTTATCAAGTAACCAAACTGTAGCAAGGTTTGGCTGTGAATTGTTGTTGTTATTATTATTATTATTATTATTATTATTATTATTATTATTATTATTATTATTATTATTATTATTATTATTTTTTAAAAATATTTTATTTTATTTTATTTTTATTTTTATTTTTTTTGTGGGTGGGGGTATGGCTCATTTGGTAGAAACAAAAATGGTTTAAATTAGAATGAAAATTGATCAAATGAATCAAGGGAATTAGAAGTTTTATTGCTTGGTTCAGCAAAGGAGTATAAAAAAATTTGCTTCATATATGTTTGGTTGCCAAATGGAAATTTAACTACTTGGAAGTAATTTGCTCCTGCTACTTTATGCCGACCTTCCAACAACCTTGCACACCAAGACCATTGCCTTCCACCAACACCACCCCTCTTCTCCATCTTTAACACCAGCTCCTTTTTTTTCTCTAACTTAATTAACCATCACATTAGCCCCACCCACTTCCCCTTTGTATCTGTTTAGGTTTGTTTAGGTTTTGTTCTTGCAAAATGAAATGAAATAGAAGTTTCAAATTTGAAACTTGGATAACATGTCTAATTATGGAGTCAAATGAATGCCATAACTATGAGTAAAGTTTTTTGGTTTATTCTCTTTTAGTTTTGTGTCTTTCATGGTTATTTTTTCTTCTGCCTTGTGGCTTTCTACGGATGTCCATTAGGACATACTATGAAATTTGGGTGCATTGTGATTTTATAAATTTTAATAGTCTATTTTAGGTTGCTTGTGGTGGGTAGGGTAGTGTTCGGTGACATTGGTGTAGGTGGAAAGTAAAAGGTTTGTGGAAGTGAAAGGTAGTAGTTTGGTGGCATTGGTTTTGGTGGTGGTTTTGGAGAATGTAGTGATGATCGGTGACATTGGTGTAGGTGAAGGTAAAAGTTTGTGGAAGTGAAAGGTAGAAGGGTGGTGGCATTGGTGATGGTAGGAAAGACAACAGGTCGGATTAGGAGCGAATTATGCATAATTCAATTCCCAACCCCGAAGTCGATTCGGACTCCGACTTCGAGATCCAAACCTAACTTRGACTTTTAAATTCGAGATCTAACTCCGATCCAACTCGAGTTTGAGTTTTTTTTCTTCTTTAATTTTCTAAAAAAAAATCCTTATTTTAATTGGTTTTTTATTTTTTATTTTTTTTACTATAATGAGTATAATCTTTCTTATATTTAGTCTTTTTTTTTTTGAAATAAAGTATTTAATTATACACTATACCATCAATCAATCAATCAAAGCCTTATTCCCATAAGTTATACACTATACATAAGTAGCCTAATAAATATAAAAATTAAATGATAGTAATTGTATAAAAATCGGAGTTGGATCAGAGAGTCAGTTCTTTTGTGAGATTCGACTACGACCCTCTTCCAACTTGAAGTCAGATTTTTTTAACAGAGTCTACTCGAATTTTATTTATGTGAGCGGTTTTTTTTTTCCCTCGAATCAGAGCGTAGTAGGATCAGGTCCGAACTGGATTGCCATCCTTAGGTATTGGTGGTGGTTTTGAAGCATGTAGTGATGACTGGTGAAGAAGCTTAGTGATGGTGGTGGAGGTGGATTGTTATGTTGTGGGAAATGTGGCTATTCAAGTTTATAAAGTTTAAAGGTTAGTAGGGTTGTACGTAATCAAGATACCAGTGATTATGGATAATTCTAAAAAGAAAATTGTGGAAACAATGTTTGAAAAACACATCATATCAACATTTAGGTCCCACTTGGAATGTGACTAATGTATTAAAGGGGTAATAAAAGTCAAACCAAAAAGAAACAAAGTAGGTTAAGATGGTGATAAAGAGATAGACATTTTTTTTTGTAATAAGAAAAGAAAGAGATGAAGTAATTATCGCCCCCAAAATGAGGGTAACTAAGTAACTATTACCGTATTGTGGTGGTGGGTAACTTTTAAGTTTTAACCCACATATGAGGGCAATAGTTCCCCACCATCTTCCATTTTCCTCCTACTAACACCACTTTATCTTCTCCACCARCATTCCAATCATCTTTATTAACACCTTTAAGTGCCTTATTTTTTGCAAGTTTGACTTTACTTCCTCTTAAATCTTAATGTATTTCCCTCATTCCAAGCAGGTCCTTAAAGGAATTAGTTGTGCTTTTTTCCCTTTTTCATTCCCAAAACCTTCAAACAAACAACCCATCTATATTTACGTGAGGGCCATTGAGGACAACAGTCTTACTTTTAGTAGAAGAGGTTTATATGTTTATTCTTGCAAAAATTCAATTAAATCCACTAGAGGTGCTTACATATGTTAGGAAAAGGGAAACAACTATGAGTCTTAGCTCTTATTTATCCACGTTAATCTTTGAAGCTTGGGGATAGTGTCGGTGATAAAAAAAAAATTGGACTATCTAGCCCCTCTTTATTTATTGAGTTTAAAATTTTAAACTTACTTTCAAAAGAATCCTCAAACAAAATTGAATACTTCCAAACATATAGGGGGATTTTGGTTTTAAGGGGGAAAGAACCAATTTCAATTCTTCTAATATATAGGTTATCTTTACAATAATAATCCTAACAATTACAACCCTTTCATAAGTTCAAACCAGCATGTTTTAATTGTAAAAATAATTGAATCAACAATTAAAAAAATATATGAAATTTTCATTTAAATTTCATTCAGCACTCGTATAGAAGGTTAAAAAAAAAAACTATATATTAACTCTCATATGTGTTACAAGTACATCCCTATATTTTTAGTGTACACAAAGCGAATTAAAAGCAAGAGTCCGCAATTTTTATTTTTATTTTTTAAAGAAGTATATTATTTCTTGTTTTTGTCTTAAAAAATAGAAAATAAGAGAGGATACTTGTATATTATTGCATTGAAGATTTTGTGGATTCTTTCCATATGGAGTATTTGAAAGGTATGTCTCGCACCTAACAAAGATAATATTTTACCTAACTAATCCTCTTAACTAATCCTCCTAACTATGTAGTAGGGTAAGTCTGGGAGGGTCGATTTCACAGAGACAAATCGAAAGATTGAGTAACTACGAACTAATAAAATAAACTAATAATGAAAATGTCTAGGATTAAGTATCACCACTAGCATGATTAATGTAAAGATAAATTCCTACCCCAATTTAATCACTTGTTCAAAAGAAAAGATAATCCTATAAAATACCATAAACCTTTCCCGAGTATCTATGGCTTTCTTGATTTGCAATCAAGTCTACTCTCGTGGAATCATACAAATTAGAGACATTGATCACAATACCCTAACTTCCTAACAATCCGTTTTACCTACTCCCGTGGAGAATTTTCATGTCTTAATTGAAATAATCAAATCCGTCAAAACCCCAACTCCCGTTGTGATAGAGACAATGGAATCATAACAATACTAATTATCCCTAATCTATTATTGGCATAAACACAATCAATTAAGCAAGAATAATTGGTAATTGAATTGGGGTAAATAAATCAAACATCAATCATGACTAGGGTTTAACATAACCCTAGATTAGAATACTACTCAAACATAATTAAGGAAACAAAACAAAGAACGAAAATAATTAACAAAGCAATAATCCAAAAATCAAATAGATGAAACTAAAATAYTTATTAATTATAGAAAACTAAAGTCAAAAAGTTTGATAACTAACTATACAGCGTGAATACTAGATAAAACTTTGAGGCTCTCCGAATTTGTTCCAATCAGTCGGCTCCCATCTGAGTGCCCCCCCTAATTCATGACTTGATTTTCCTTTTTATACCCCTTCTAACTAAACAATGTTTTATTGCTCATGCCCACTTACACATGCATCGCCCATAATAAAATACCAAAAATTGCGTACAAGGCAGTATGAACTGCGTCTACCCTGCGGTTTGGAGGCTCGAACTGCAGTTTTATTGCAGTTTCTTCTGTTTTGGGCCTGCGTTCTTACTCATGGGGCAGCAGCGCCCCTTATGCTTCCTGACTTGTCAGTGCATATAAAGTCCCGTCTTGACCGCATGAGCTAGTCAACGTAATTATTCCGAGCCTTCAAACCTTGCATACGGATCAAGCGATCTTGTACATATTTCCAATATCTTAGCAAATCAGGCCAAAACTTACAAAAATAACACAAACACACCCAAGACGAGTAATATCGAGATATATAACAAATAAAGTTCAAAAGAATTATATATAGAGAAAAATATGACAAATTTCAATTAAATATAACATATAAAATGACGTATCAGTATTATTATTTAGGTTTTTTTCTATAATTGCCAGATTTTCACCGCTTTTTGCGAGGAATTGCCTTATTAAAAAAATRTGTTCGAAATTGCRACAATTCATACGAGTTGACTTTGAATGTTTGACCATTAAATTGCATGGGACTTGTTCTTTTCCCAATTTCTTCTATTTTCCCTTTTCTCTTCAATCCTTAACACAACAACAAACCGAAACCTATAATAGAGGAAGAATAATGGTGAGAATATAGAGCGATGTGAATGCAAATTAAAGTGAATCGGGGGATAAAAGATGGGAAAGAWAGAAAATGGGGATAAAACAAGTCACTTGCAAGAAATGTGCAATTTAATAGCTGTAGATTCAAAGTTAACGCCACAATGACAGTGATATTGTGGCAATTTTGGACAAACTTTTTTATTAGACAATTTGTCACAAAAAGCGGTAAAACCTTTGTTGTTAAGGACAAAAAATCCTAGTATTTTTTTATTATTAAACTATTGTTTATATTTTGCATAATTTTGGAAAAATCATGCACACATTGTGTGCACTTTCTATCTTGTGAGCCATTAACAAGAAGCCAAGAGTTAGATAAGAGAATCTTCAGAAGCTAGTTACAACAAAGTGTAAGCAAAAAAGAAAGGGAGGACAAACTGTTATAATTAAGTTTTTAAATATTTTTCATTTGCACTTTATGTTTTAATAAATATACAAGAAATGTGTTTATAAAAGTGTAGGGAGGAATCGTACGTTGGATGGAAGCCTACATTTTGAGAGTTACAGGTTTTAATTGCAAAGTTTGCTATGATCTTATCAAGCGATCTTATTTTTTCGCATTTAATTCAAATTCTTTGATTATATCTGAGTTGTGATTTTTTTTTGTTAGAGGGCGGGTACATTAGATCATAAGTATCTTGTTATTGGATTTGTAGATGAAAGTGATTGATATTGATTTATATCTCTATAAAATTAGGRGTTATGTTTTCTCATAAGTCATAAATGCAACTGTGTGCTTCTGTTTGGGTGATTGGCAGAAAATTTTCCCAGTACCAACTAGCCTATATAAATGTTAAACCTATGGTCTATGGTGGAACACTAGAGGGATTGAAGATTGAAGCTTATATTGTCATTTTGTATAATTAAAACTTTGTTCTATGGGAAATTGCCTCTGTTTCAATGCTAATTTTACATCAATGAACAAATCTATATGTGAATTGCAGACKACTTTTAACAATTTATTGAACTGAGCTACTCTAAGCATCCAGTGCGAGTGGTCAATACCTTTCCACTTCTACTTGCTTAGTTTAGCCGGCCAAAGAATAAATAGTCTGTTGGGGAATGGTGCATAGTTGTTAGTTAATACCAGTTGGTTTGGCTGTGTGCGCTGCAACTGCAAGTCTGTAGTCTTTATAAGTAATGATTGAACTTATTTTTTTGCTGTCTTCTTTTATACTGAATCGAATTTTTATTCTCCTAAATTGAACTCATTTTCTTGAAGTAAATTTATGATACTGAATATTAATAAATTAAACTGAAGTGAACAGAGCCTGAGTCACTTAAGTAGGGGCTATGTGGCTGACACTTTAAGTACATGTCAGTATCACTCATCCACTTTTATTTGGGAGGAGGCAATTGGTTTGAAAWTTGCTAGCTGTTTCTAGCCCTAATTTAAGCTTCACGACTTTCTGATTCCATCTGCACATCTATCTGGAGTTGACTTCATTGGCACAGTAGTCGTTCCCGACCCTGKTGTATCCTTGCAGCCTAAGTTTGTTCATTTGAACACTACCTGGAGTTGAATTATGCTTTATATGTTGCAGGAAGAACTGGAAGAATCATATAACAAGAAGCTTAAGCAGAACAAGGACTCAATGACTTGGTAGATGTTTCCTTTTATTTATCTGATTTCTAGGATCTTTCCTCTGTTCTCTTCTGCAGTCATGTAAGTGCGTAATTTATGTATAAATTGTTATCTAATCAGTAGGATATAAACACAAGTTGTATCATACAAATGCCCTGGATTCCAGGTTACAAAACTGGATTGATGTTTTTCTTTTGAATTGTTACATGACAGTATAATATTATGGCAATACGATTCTGCGATGCTTCATGACCTCATAATACAACCTCCTCTTAATTCAGTGTTCGATTGCCTTGCCAGATTTCCTTGCATACAAGAGAAACTAATCATAACTCGTAAACCAAACATTGTTAGGGTAGAGCGTGCAGTAATAACTGGTACCGTCTCTACATTAATTACTCCTGGTTCCCTCAGGGTTGTGGAATTTGAGTACACTTAGCCACAAGTCACTAGTATATTACTAGTAGATAGGTTCATGTGAGGTTAAATTTTATTTCGCTAATTATGGAATGCCTCTAGCTTTAACTTATTGGTTGTTCCTTTCAAAGTTTCATCGTCTTGTTTTGTCATCCATCGTTCTCAAGCTAGATTCATAAAATATCGGGGTGGTAGCAATTAGAGGGAGATATGTTGCTGCTCGAAGCAGTTTTTTCGTATGTGTTGTCATTATATGTTGATGGTGGTCATGCCGTGCCATGCCGTGCCACACAATAGAGTTGGACTATTTTTCTACACTAGCTACAGTGAATGTAATGGACAGGAGGCGAGGACCACCATGTGAAATTGTAGCATCTAATCTTAATGAATGCCAGAGTGGTGAGCCTATTGTACCCTCTCAATCCAACTCCTGTGAAGTGTTTAATAAGAGGATCAGATTATCGAGTTTGCGTAACACTTGCTTTCATCCAGGTACATTTTTAGCTTTATCTGCTATCTGATGCCAATGTTGTCACTGTATTATTATGCAATTTATGTAGCTTGCATTTGTTACCATTCATGATTACTGGATTTGGTCCACTGTATTACAGCTTAACTATCAGTCATTTATCTTCTCCTGCTTAATTAGCCTGAGGTTATTGTAGGTTTATTTTCTGTATCGTGGTAAATCGATTAGGGGCATCATTAAAGCTCGAARGTGTCATGGTTAAGTTGAACTGGTGTTGCATCATGACCTTAATTAAGCTGGATTGTGCTGGAGCAAGAGCGCGAAATTATAGTTCAGCTTTGTATTCTGCTACTCCAAAACGTGGGGAATTTTAATTTTGGGCAGTTGTTTTGATTGCTACCTGAGATGTAATAAAAGGACCAGAGATCTAGAATGAAGTTTAGTGCTGTACAATGATCAGAGTATTCATAAATATACTAATCTCTAAGATTGAAAAATCAAATGATATTTTAGGAGATTCATTACAAGTGAAATATTAATTCATATTTTATGAAAAAATAAATTATAGATTAAAAAGATTAACCGTGTTTGAGAGAAGGACGTGGTTGTTTTAATCGGTATAGATTAATAAAAGTGAAGCTAGATAAGTATTTAACTTCGATTGTTAAATGAGCAATAATTTTATTGCGAGTATTTAAATGTTTAGAGTTTTTCATATGGAAAAAAGGGAAGGTGAATGATTCCCTTTAATTTACTTATCCAAACATAATACCAAGTACGTAAAACAACCAAATTCCCACTATAAACACATGCATTTTTGTTGGAAAAACAAAAACAGTGTTCATATGATATGAACGATGGAGATCAAGTAACACTATGGTCCAATTTTATTTTTATTTTTTTGTTAGTTTGTTGGTTGGAGTCTTCATTGTGTGAAAAAAGTCGAGGAAACTAACTTGCCATTTAGGCGAATAAAACAAAGAATTAGGGTCAGTATATTAAACCACATTCAGCCAAAAATTAGGGGAGAAAATATTACTCTTCGTTCTTGTACTTATGGTTGGCTCTTGCTCTACATCATKTTCTTTCTCGCCTTAATTTCTTTCCAAACGTTATACACAATTACACATCGATGACTTTGGCGTTGATTATACACTCGTTTTATCCCTCATTTGAAAGAACCCTTTGAGAAATAGCAATAGATAAACTTATCCATAAGAGGTTTGTTCTTATGTCACATCATTATCTAACAAACCTTTGTATTTAGTACACCCTTTTTGTTCGAGTGATGGACCATTAACATATACGGAGTACTCTATGTCAGAGACCATCCCTCATAAAGATGGTAATGGCTAGTAATGGCAGATACATGGTGGTCATGCTACACCCACACGATTGGTTTCCTATTTTTCGGCTGTGCCAGGTTGCGGGCTTGTGTGTTGTTTTGCTCACTGTGCATTTGAGCCTTTGTCGAKCAAACAGAGGAAACTACTAGCAAATCCCTGTGCTTTGTTAACTTAAACCCTTCATATATCGTAATTTAAAATAAAAATTACATTCATCGTACTTTAGTTTTTCTTTTTTGGTCCCTAAGTGAGCTCAAMCCTAAGTGGGAAAACAAAAAAAGTGTGGTTGTAACCCTACTACTATTAAGGGAAAGAGAAATTTACTTTTGTTATGACGTGTAAAGTTATGTTACTCGATTTCATCATTACRCAGTCAACTTAACATTTGAGCATGTAAACGTATGCAGTGACGGACTTATTTGTGTTAGCTTCTTTAAGCATATTACTTTGCACTTCAATATGAGGTGGTTGACCATAAGCCTAAGGGAGATTTAATTCCCTAAAACCAAATCCTTGTTTATGATGCTTACTACTTTGGGGCTTGATGGGATCTACACTRRTGAGTCATTTTCTTAGCAAATTCGTACCGAGAGACTTTCCTGTTTTAACCACAAAGGTTAAAGCTCTTCATTACATTTTACRCATTTTGGTATTATGTTCGATGTGTATCATATCACACTTGTAACTGGGTCGTGGTAAAAAGGATCATGTCCTTAGAAGTAAAGAACACCATATCACTCTCTACTCTCCACTTGTCTAGTACCCTCGACGGCCTTAATCACTCCGCGTCATAGCTGCCATTGCTAAGACGATGGCGATGATGAAGGAACAATTCAATCACCTTCTTGTGCAGGATTACGACATGAATAACTACCGTGATCGGTGTAATAACTGTCTCTTATACACATCTAGATGTGTATAAGAGACAGATGTAATAATCTGTATTAGCGGCTAGGCTAATGACCACTAATTTTAACATCGGATTTCGACACCCACCTCATGATGATGCTAGGCGACTGATTGCTACTGCGAATTACGGAGTAGATAGGAGAGGAGACGGCAAAACCACCCGCGAAAAAGGGTATGGTTAACGTAATTGAAATAGACAAAAACAGCATTGATAAACAAACTGATGATAAGTGTTAATACATTAAAATTAAAAAAAAGAGTATATATCATAGATAGTACTACTTGTTTTACCATCCAAACATCCATTACATGCCAAACATAATATAGTGACATGTAATAGACTTGCAATAATAATAATCTTACTTCTTAATCACACTAAGATAAGATATATCAAACATAACTACTTAATCTATATCACATAGCAATTAAATTAAAACCTCCCAAAATAACATTTATCTGATTTTCTAATTAGCAAGAACTTCCCAGATCAACTCTGGATCAAAGGACGGCATCTTTTCAAGCGAGCAATCGTCGAAACTGAAATCGTCTGTTATGATCGGATAGCTAGTCATTGAATCAGATGATGGTGAAGCACCGTTTCCGTTGCTCCACCAACCATTACCATCTTCGGAAATGGTTGGCGAAACACCCACTGTCGTACTGTCATTAACCATTGCTGAACAAAATGAAGAAGATGATGACGAATACGTGTCCTTCATCAAGCTATCATTGTCATTCAAATAACTGGTAGTATCACCACTCTGAGTATTGGCAGTGGCGAGAGTATTACCATCACCACTGTTATTACTCGCACTGGCGGTGGCACTAGCACTAGCACTAGCACTAGCAGCAGCTTCTTTTTGCTTCTTTTTCGCGATTCTATTCGCTCTTTCCCTCTTGAGTTTCTGGCAGATTGACTGAATTTTTGCATCAACAGCAGACTTGACTGCATTCATCCTGGCGGAATCGCCAAACCCGGGCTTGGGCCCGTCYTTAAGATTGGGGAAGTTAAGACGAGCGTACTCCCCTCTGAGCTTGTACGCGGCACGATCATAAGCATAAGCAGCAGTCTCAGCAGTTTCATAGGTACCTAACCAAACCCTCATTCTGTTCTGGGGTAGTCTTATCTCAGCAACCCACTTACCCCAATGCCTCTGTCTCACTCCTCTGTAGAGCTTCTTCTTCCCGGGGTTGTTAGCGAACCTCAAGCCGGAGCTATGCAACTGGTTGCTAGAACACGGGGAATTGTTAACTCCGATCTTTGACTGGTTGTCGAGCCACAGCTTTTGGAGGAGATCCCTTTGTTTGAGGTAGACCGATGAGCCTAGTGGCTCGATCAACGGACTGCCGTTGTTGCTGTTGCTGTTGCTGTTGCTGTTGCCGTTGGCTGTGATTGCGTTTGAAGGTTGATGGCAGTAAGAGAAGATTGAATCCAGAGTGTTGGAGTTGTTAGCACCTGCTGTCAAGATTAGTGCTGATACTGAGTCTCTTATGTCAAGTGGTGTTGTGAATGATGATGACATCGAGTCGTAATTGTGATTGTAATTGTAATTGTAATCGTAATTGTAATTGTTATAATTGTTGTTATCTTCCATTCCTGCCATAATTCTTGATTTTATGGAGTTAGAATTCTGGAATCAGGGTACTTAAAAAAAACTGTGCCCTTTTATGAAGAAAACAGAGGATTTCAACAAAACTTTTGTCAGAAAAAAAGGAAAAAAGAAAAAACCCAGTGATCCCACCTAAAAAATGAGGAACACCAGATTATAAGAAAAATGATTTTGATTGTTGTTTGAGTTTATGAGATGAKTTAGATCAGAAAAGATTTTGTTTTGCAGTAAATTTTTTTAGGAGAGAGAAAAGAGCTTCTCTTGTGTGATGAAGCTGAGATTGGGTTGGTTTGGTTAGTGTCAGGATCTTAAGTGTATTTATAGACAAAGCAAAGTAGTGTGCAATCCACTTCAAAAAAACACGAACTCTGTTCACAACTTCATTACGACTTTCTTTCTTTCTTTTTTTGTGTGTCGATTTTGTGTTAAAAACACTAGATTTCTGCGCAACAAGACAATAATGCCCTTTTTTCATGAGTGGTGAAAAGTTTCACCTTTCTATAACCCACTTTTTAAGTTCTTCATTCACATATCATAACAAGGAATTGCGTAACTCAACTTACCTTTGTATTTCCAATTTGTTATGATATGCATAATTATATCGAAAAACTTATATGTAGTTCTAAGGGTTATATATGAGAAGCCTAATCAATTAAAATTAGTTTGAGTGAGCTTCAAGTTCCTTAATTAAGGTCTCGGGGTTCAAACTTTGAGAATGAAAATAAATTTAGTTGGAAGAGATGTTGCACATTGAGGCAACCATACAAACTCCCGCAAGAGAATAACCACTCGTCAAAGGTGGTGGAAACTGGGAACTACTCATAGGCCATAGCAGTACCAGAAAAACATATGAAAACTTCAAAAGGGAAAGTTTTAGAAAAATTAGACATTAATTACATCAATTTACACAGTGTTTTTCTGATAAATTCTTAAATTTATACCACTTTTACGAAAGAGTTACATAAAAATCTAAGGGCTGTATATATCATTACCCTAATAATAAAGTGTTCCATTTTATCAAAACTTTATGATAAGTGTTGTGGTACTTGGTAGAAGTTATCTTATACATGTTGGTTCACCATTGCATTGGAGGCTCAAAAATAGACTTTTGTTGAGTATACAAGTGTCATGGTGGAATTTTTGACGACTTTTTTTAGCAAGTTGTCCTTGGTTTAGGAGTGACCTAGTAGGGTTGGCCAAGTAATGGGAAGGACATTTTTCTAGAAACTAGGAATTTCTTTTTAGGACATTAATGTCAAGATAATCACACTTAACAATAAGAAATAAGGCAATTAAGGGGCTTAAGACTTTTSTATAATTTGATTAGGGAATCTATTGTGCACAAAGGGCATATGCATATAAGCATATTTAGGATAATATTATTCCCACTACTATATGTTCGATTAGCATATTAGCTTGTTAAATAAATGGATTAACATGTTTATAATTGATGGTAAGTGATTTTACACCTTATAATATGGTTATGAACTCATTTTGAGTGGAACACCTAAAGAAAAAAGAAGGTGAAATCAAAGTTAGAAAATTGAAAATCAATTCCATACGTCTACAATAATTGTAAACATATTTAGAGTAGACTTTAAATCAAGGGTGAAACATTGAGAGATTTTGCGCACCACAACCCGCTAGCTTTTAATTTTTTTGATATAAATGCTAATATTTTGCATTAGAACATATTACTTTTATTATTTGTTCCCAAACATTAATTAAAATTTTAGAGTCATTTGATATAATATTATTCCGAGTCTTGTCAGGACCGCTGCTACTTTAGATGCGTAACAAATTAGCAATTCATTCACAAGTATTGCTACACCTTTGATTAGTATATATAACTTGAGCTTGCTTAAAGCATATACGTAGTATATATTTAACTACATGTGAAACTTCTATTGCATTCTTTTGATTTTTCTTTATTTTTGACGTTTTCCTTGGTTTGCAATTTGCAAATAACAAACTAACAATTCAGAAGTGCAATTTCTTAAAAAGCCAATTCAAATAGTCATGTACTCATATTATTACTACATACATGTATTAGTTTCTTAGAAATTGTAGTTCTTAGCTATGGAGTATTATATATGGAGCTATCTACTAACACATGATTGTGTAAGTGTTTCAAACTCGACATATATAGGTGTGAAAACTATCTACCTGACTATATATGATGCTTATATAAAATAATGTTAAGAGGTATAAACATTTTGCAATATAATTGATAACTAAATACTTATAAAAGAAAGTGAATTTTATGTTACAATTAAAAGTTGATATTCATTCAAGCTCAAAATACAAAAGTCGAGTTAAATCGAAAATTAYGACACAATATGTCTATAACCTTTCCTTTCAAGTATCGACATTAGTGTCAAACACTTCTTGTGGAATGGTAAAACTCCTTAAAAATATTACTATTATGATACATGCATCAATGGAAAGAATACGCAACTCTTTTTTAGCCACAATCTTCTTCTTACCCTTTAAAAACAAATTTCATGTTGAACAAATGGGAATAATAATAATAATAATATACTCACTTCAATTATTGTTTATGCAACTCAGCCAATCAAAATGTCAAATACCAACTACGTGGCAATCTTATAGGTTGACAACTATCCTCAATCATTTGATTCATTTCGACCTTACTTCATTGATATTATTGTGATCTTGTGATATGATATGAATAATTTCACCTAAATAAATAAATAAGAACAACAACAATAATTATTAGTTTGAAAGAATGAATAAAAAAATCACCGGATTATATTGAGAGCAATGGGCAATGGCAAAGGTTCTCGTGAATAGTGGGTCTTTTCATATTGACCATGTCCACTATTGGTTGGATTAGAAAAGCTTTCTTTTTGACTTTTGACATTTTGACTTTTGAACCGAAAGAACTTGCTTCTTTCCTTTTTAATATTTCACTTTAAATTAAATTGTTTCTTCCGTTTCGAATTACTCATTATACTTTTTATTTTAGAATATTTCAAATTACTTGCTATACTATTTTTTAGATAAAACACCCTCTTTATCTCTATCCTTCCACATTGACCCCTTTATTTTTCTATCTATCTCTTTCTTCTTTAAAATTTTACCAAAAAATCCATAATTTTGAATGTGTAGCGACTATTATGCAACGAGATAAGTAAATAAAAATTTGGGATTTTCAGATTTACAGTTTAGATTGGCAATAACTACTGTAGACACGCGTCAAATGCGTTAAGGAAGAATCCTTTATTATTTGCTTTTGGTTTGGTCCCCTTTTTCTTCAAGAAGATTAMAAAGAGTAACATTTATTGTGGCTTCTGCTTCTTCTTTTTCTTCCAATTTTGTTGAGGAGAGTTAAATTTATAGTTCCATATACTTGTTCAATTTATTTTTTAGAAAAATTAAAATAAGTTTGGATCG
>SNQN01000168.1:97097-116227 GCA_008642245.1 Bassia scoparia
AAATTGCAGCTTATTGAAGAACTTAACAGGAGGTGTCTTGGCGGGGATTTGAACTGGTAGGTGTTTCTCATTGGAAATGAAGATACACTACCTACATTTTGTTTGGATTAGAAGGAAATGAAGTAAGGAAGAGAAGTGAAGGGTAACCCTCTATTGTTTAGATAAAAGAGTGGGGGGGGAAAGAAGAAAAGGAGCAAAGGGATTCATTTCGCCTCAGCTCTTTAATAAGCTAATCCCTTACAAAGGGAGTTTGGGAGGGAAAAGGAATTCATCTTTCCCTCCCCTTCTCTCCTCTCCTCTTCCTCTTCAAACCCTTTGCTTTCCCTTCTTTTTGCTTATCCGAACAAAAATGCATATGTAGTATGCATATGCTTTTGGTGCATTAGATATAATTTATATATTTTTTTGAAATTTTACAGATCAACTTTTGAAACTTGATATGTTTTTTTTTAAGAATTATCTGTTAGAAGAGAACAGCACACTCCGAAATCTATTTTTCTGACGATAGAGCTTTTTCTTGTGTGGTAGATTTGGAAAGAACCTGCTTGGCAATCCATTGCACTTTTCAAAGTCAATATTCTTGGCAGCCCTTGTTGAAGTCTTGCAGGTAAGCATATAAATCTGAATGCTTACAGTTCTGTGAAAAAAATGTTAGCCAATTTTAAAATCATGCTGGAGCGAAAACACGGGTATAACCTTCTATTTTCTCACTGTTGATGTTACCGTGTGTTTGAAACTTCAAGTATCCGGAACTTTGATTATTTTTTGACTGATTACTTTTTAAGCATTCATGGAAGTATTCTCTATTGGTTTTACCTCTGACTAAAATGAGAATATTCTCTCATGGTTTATTGTTTTCAGAATCTAAAATGAGAGTAAGGAATAAGGAAGGTTCCTTAGTATTGTTTTGGTCTCATATTGGATCAATGCCACAGTTTGTTTGACCTTAGCATGTTGATAGTAAGATATGTATTTTTTGTGTATTGAAAGCTTTGTTATAATTCAGCCAGTGGCGAGCGTAAATAGTAATGCAGAGATAGTCGATTTATAGTATACCGGACTAAGTGATATCCCACTGATTTCTATTTCGAAACAATTGAAAAAAAATTGTTCATAAGTATCACATTTGTTTACGGTGAGGGCTAGGCAAGCTTAGAGAATTGTTTTGTATTTGATTTCCTTAGCATAAACTGGTATATCTGACACAAGTTGATAAAGGTATTACTAAGTAACAAACGTAAGCAAGGTTTGGCTGTGAATTGTGTTTGTTATTATGTATTATTATTATTATTATTATTATTATTTATTATTATTGATATTTATTAATTATTTTTATTTTTAAAAATATATATTATTTATATTTATTTTTATTTTTTATTTTTTGTTGTGGGTGGGGATTATGGCTCATTTGGTAGAAACAAAAAGGTTTAAATTAGATGAAAATGTATCAAAATGAATCAAGGAATTAGAAGTTTTTATTGCTTGGTTCAGCAAAGGCATAATATAAAAAAATTTGCTTCATATATGTATTGTTGCCAAATGGACAATTAACTACTGGAAGTATTTGCTCCTGCGACTATGCGACCTTCCAACATCTGCAACCACAAGACATGCGTCCACAACCACCCTCTTCTCCATCTTAACACCGTCCTTTTTTTCTCTAACTTAATTAAGCCACACATTAAGCCCCACACCACTTCACTTTGTACTGTTTGGTTTGTTTTAGGTTTTGTTCTTGCAAAAGAAATTGAAATAGAAGTTTCAAATTGAACTTGGTAACATGTTCTATTAGGTGGTCAATGAATGCCATAACTATGAGTAAGTTTTTTTGGTTTATTCTCTTTTAGTTTGTGTTCTTTCATGGTTATTTTTTTCTTCTCCTTGTTGGCTTTCTCGGGATGTCCATTAGCATACTATGAAATTTGGGTGACTTGTATTTTATAAATTTTAATAGTCTATTTTAGGTTGCTGTGGTGTGTAGGGGTAGTGTTCGTGCATTGGTGTACGGTGGAAAGTAAAGGTTTGTGAAGTGAAACGGTAGTTCAGTTTGTGGGCATTGTTTTGGTGTGGTTTTTGGGAGATTGTAGTGATGACCGGTGACATTGGTGTAGGTTGAAGTAAAAGTTTGTGGAAGTGAAGGTAGAAGGGTGGGGCATTGGTGATTGGTAGGTAAGACAACAGGTCGGATTAGGAGCGAATTATGCACACATTCAATTCCCGAACCCCAGTCGATTCGGACCCGACTTCGAAGAATCCAACAGCTAACTTTGACTTTAAATCGAGATCAACTCCGATCCAAACTCGAGTTTGAGTTTTTTTTCTTTCTTTAATATTTCTAAAAAAAAATCTATTTTATTGGTTTTTTATTTTTATATTTTTTTACTATAATGAGTATACTTCTATATTTAGTCTTTTTTTTTGAAATAAAGTATTTATTATACAATAACCATCAATCAACAATCACGCCTTATTCCATAAGTTTACCACTATACATAAGTAGCCTTAAATAAATATAAAATTAAATGATAGTTATATGATAAAAAATGGTAGTTGGATCAGAGAGTCAGTTCTTTGTGAGATTCGACTACGACCTTTCCAAACTCGAAGTCGATTTTTTTAACAGGTCTACTCGAATTTTATTATGTTGAGCGGTTTTTTTTTCCCTCGAATCAGAGTAGTAGGATCAGGTCGAACTGATTGCCATCCTTATATGGTGGTGGTTTTGAAGCATGTAGTGTGACTGGTGAAGAAGCTTAGTGATTGGTGGTGGAGGTGATTGTTATGTTTGGTGGGAAATGTGGCTATCAAGTTATAAAGTTTAAGGTATAGGGTTGTACTAATAAGATACCAGTGATTATGATAATTCTAAAAAGAAATTGTGGAAAAAGTGTTGAAAAACACATCTATTCAACATGTAGCGTCCCAACTTGGAATGTGACAATGTATTAAAGGGTAATAAAAGTCAAACCAAAAGAACAAAGTAGTAAGATAGGATGATAAAGAGTATAGCATTTTTTTTGTAATAGAAAGAGAGAGAATAGTAATTATCGCCCCCAAAATGTGAGGGTAACTAAGTAATATTACCGTATTTGGTGGTGGGACGTTTAAGTTTTAACCCACATATAGAGTCTGTAATAGTTCCCCACCATCTGTCCATTTTTCACTTCCTACTTAACCACTATTTATACTTCCTCCACCATCATTCCAAACTTTATAACACCTTTAAGTGCCTTATTTTGCAAGTTTGACTTTACTGCTCTCTAAACTAATGTATTCCCTCATTCCAAGCAGTCCTAAAAGAATTAGTTGGTTTTTTCCCTTTTTTCAGTCCACCAACCTTCAAACAAACAACCCTATCTATATTTTACGTAGGCCATTGAGGCAGACAGTGCTTACTTTTAGTTAGAAGAGGTTTATATGTTTATTCTTGCAAAAATTCAATTAATCACCAGAGGGTGCTTACAATGTTAGGAAAAGGGAAACACTAGATGTCTTAGCTCTTATTATCCACGTTAATCTTTGAAGCTTGGGGATAGTGTCGGTGATAAAAAAAAATTGGACTATCTAGCCCTCTTTTTATTGAGTTTAAAATTTTAAACTACTTTAAGAGATCTCAAAACAATGAATACTTCCAAACATATAGGGGGTTTTGGTTTGTAAGGGGGAAAGACGCAATTTCAATTCTTTTAATATTAAGGTTATCTTTACAATATAATCCTACAATTACAACCTTTCATAAGTTCAAACCAGCATGTTTTAATTGTAAAAATAATTGATCAACAATTAAAAAATATATGAAAATTTCATTTAAATTCATTCAGCACTCGTATGAAGGTAAAAAAAAAAACTATATATTAACTCTCATATGTGTTACAAGTACATCCCTATATTTTTAGTGTACACAAAGCGAATTAAAAGCAAGAGTCCGCAATTTTATTTTTATTTTTAAAGAAGTATATTATTCTTGTTTTGTCTTAAAAAAATGAAATAAGAGAGGATACTTGTATATTATTGCATTGAAGATTTTGTGGATTCTTTCCATATGGAGTATTTGAAAGGTATGTCTCTGCACCTAACAAAGATAATATTTACCTAACTAATCCTCTTAACTAATCCTCCTAACTATTGAGTAGGGTAAGTCTGGGAGGGTCGATTTCACAGACAAATCGAAAGATTGAGTAACTACGAACTATAAATAAACTAATAATGAAAATGTCTAGGATTAAGTATCACCACTAGCATGATTAATGTAAAGATAATTCCTACCCCAATTTAATCACTTGTTCAAAAGAAAAGATAATCCATAAAATACCATAAACTTTCCCGAGTATCTATGGCTTCTTGATTTGCAATCAAGTCTACTTCGTGGAATCATACAATTAGAGACATTGATCACAATACCCTAACTTCCTAACAATCCGTTTACTACTCCCGTGGAGAATTTCATGTCTTAATTGAAATAATCAAATCCGTCAAAACCCCAACTCCTTGGTGATAGAGACAATGGAATCTAACAATACTAATTATCCCTAATCTATTATTGGCATAACACAATCAATTAAGCAGATAATGGTAATTGAATTGGGGTAAATAAATCAACATCAATCATGACTAGGGTTTAACATAACCCTAGATTAGAATACTACTCAAACATAATTAAGGAAACAAAACAAGAACGAAAATAATTAACAAAGGCAATAATCCAAAAATCAAATAGATGAAACTAAAATAATTATTAATTATGAAACTAAAGTCAAAAAGTTGATAACTAACTATACAGCGTGAATACTAGATAAAACTTTGAGGCTCTCCGAATTTGTTCCAATCAGTCGGCTCCCATCTGAGTGCCCCCCTAATTCATGACTTGATTTTCCTTTTTTACCCCTTCTAACTAAACAATGTTATTTGCTCATGCCCACTTACACATGCATCGCCCATAATAATACCATAAAAATTGCGTACAAGGCAGTATGACTGCGTCTCCCTGCGGTTTGGAGGCTCGAACTGCAGTTTTATTGCAGTTTCTTCTGTTTGGCCTGCGTTCTTACTCATGGGGCAGCAGCGCCCCTTATGCTCCTGACTTGTCCAGTGCATATAAAGTCCCGTCTTGACCGCATGAGCTAGTCAACGTAATTATTCCGAGCCTTCAAACCTTGCATACGGATCAAGCGATCTTGTATATTTCCAATATCTTAGCAAATCAGGCCAAAACTTCAAAATAATAACACAAACACACCAAGACGAGTAATATCGAGATATATACAAATAAAGTTCAAAAGAATTATATATATAGAAAATATGACAAATTTCAATTAATATAACATTAAATGACGTATCAGTATTATTATTTAGGTTTTTTTCTATAATTGCCAGATTTTCACCGCTTTTTGCGAGGAATTGCCTTATTAAAAAAATCTGTTCGAAATTGCTACAATTCATACGAGTTGACTTTGAATTTTTGACCATTAAATTGCATGGGACTTGTTTCTTTTCCCAATTTCTTCTATTTTCCCTTTTCTCTTCATCCTTAACACAAACAACAAACCGAAACCTATAATAGAGGAAGAATAATGGTGAGAATATAGAGCGATGTGAATGCAAATTAAAGTGAATCGGGGGATAAAAGATGGGAAGATAGAAAATGGGATAAACAAGTCACTTGCAAGAAATGTGCAATTTAATAGCTGTAGATTCAAAGTTAACGCCACAATGACAGTGATATTGTGGCAATTTGACAAACTTTTTATTAGACAATTTTGTCACAAAAAGCGGTAAAACCTTTGTTGTAAGGACAAAAAATCCTAATTTTTTTTATTAAACTATTGTTTATATTTTGCATAATTTTGGAAAATCATGCACACATTGTGTGCACTTTCTATCTTGTGAGCCATTAACAAGAAGCCAAGAGTAGATAAGAGAATCTTCAGAAGCTAGTTACAACAAAGTGTAAGCAAAAAGAAAGGGAGGACAAACTGTTATAATTAAGTTTTAAATATTTTCATTTGCACTTATTTTTAATAAATATACAAGAAATGTGTTTATTTTAAAAGTGTAGGGGGAATCGTACGTTGGATGGAGCCTACATTTTGAGAGTTACAGTTTTAATTGCAAAGTTTGCTATGATCTTATCAAGCGATCTTTTTTTTCGCATTTAATTCAAATTCTTTGATTTATCTGAGTTGTGATTTTTTTTTGTTAGAGGCGGGTACATTAGATCATAAGTATCTTGTTATTGGATTTGTAGATGAAAGTGATTGATATTGATTTATATCTCTATAAAATTAGGCGTATGTTTCTTCAAGTCATAAATGCAACTGTGTGCTTCTGTTTGGGTGATTGGCAGAAAATTTTCCCAGTACCAACTAGCCTATATAATGTTAAACCTATGGTCTATGGTGGAACACTAGAGGGATTGAAGATTGAAGCTTATATTGTATTTTGTATAATTAAAACTTTTTCTATGGGAAATTGCCTCTGTGTTCAATGCTATTTTACATCAATGAAACAATCTATATGTGATTGCAGACAACTTTTACAATTTATTGAACTGAGCTACTCTAAGCATCCAGTGCGAGTGGTCAATACTTCCACTTCTACTTGCTTAGTTTAGCCGGCCAAAGAATAAATAGTCTGTTGGGGAATGGTGCATAGTTGTTAGTTAATACCGTGGTTGGCTTGTGCGCTGCAACTGCAAGTCTGTAGTCTTTATAAGTAATGATTGAACTTATTTTTTGCTGTCTTCTTTATACTGAATCGAATTTTATTCTCCTAAATTGAACTCATTTTCTTGAAGTAAATTTATGATAACTGAATATTAATAAATTAAACTGAAGTGACAGAGCCTGAGTCACTTAAGTAGGGGCTATGTGGCTGACACTTTAGTACATGTCAGTATCACTCATCCACTTTTATTGGGAGGAGGCAATTGGTTTGAAATTGCTAGCTGTTTTCTAGCCCTAATTTAAGCTTACGACTTCTGATTCCATCTGCAACATCTATCTGGAGTTGACTTCATTGGCACAGTAGTCGTTCCCGACCTGATGTATCTTGCAGCCTAAGTTTGTTCATTTGAACACTACCTGGAGTTGATTATGCTTATATGTTGCAGGAAGAAACTGGAGAATCATATAAAAGAAGCTTAAGCAGAACAAGGACTCAATGACTTGGTAGATGTTTCCTTTATTTATCTGATTTCTAGGATCTTTCCTCTGTTCTCTTCTGCAGTCATGTAAGTGCGTAATTTATGTATAAATGTGTTATATAACAGTATATGCAGTAGATATAAAACAAGTTGTATCATACAAATGCCCTGGATTCCAGGTTACAAAACTGGATTGATGTTTTTCTTTTGAATTGTTACATGACAGTATATATTATGGCATACGATTCTGCGATGCTTCATGACCCATAATACAACCTCCTCTAATTCAGTGTTCGATTGCCTTGCCAGATTTCCTTGCATACAAGAGAAACTATCATAATCGTAAACCAACATGTTAGGTAGAGCGTGCAGTAATAAACTGGTACCGTCTCTACATTAATTACTCCTGGTCCCTCAGGGTTGTGGAATTTGAGTACACTTAGCCACAAGTCCTAGTATATTACTAGTAGATAGGTTCATGTGAGGTTAAATTTTATTTTCGCTAATTAGGAATGCCTCTAGCTTTAACTTATTGTTGTTCCTTCAAAGTTTCATCGTCTTGTTTTGTCATCCATCGTTCTCAAGCTAGATTCATAATATCGGATGGTGGTAGCAATTAGAGGGATATGTTGCTGCTCGAAGCAGTTTTTTCGTATGTGTTGTCATTATATTGTTGATGGTGGTCATGCCGTGCCATGCCGTGCCCACAATGAGTTGGACTATTTTTCTACACTAGCCAGTGATGTATGGACAGAGGCCGAGGACCACCATGTGAAATTGTAGCATCTAATCTTAATGAATGCCAGAGTGGTGAGCCTATTGTACCCTCTCAATCCAACTCCTGTGAGTGTTTAATAGAGAGATCAGATTATCGAGTTGCGTAACATTGCTTTCATCCAGGTACATTTTAGCTTTATTCTGCTATCTGATGCCAATGTTGTCACTTGTATTATTATGCAATTTATGGTAGCTGCATTGTTACCATTCATGATTACTGGATTTGGTCCACTGTATTACAGCTTAACTATCAGTCATTTATTCTCTCCTGCTTAATTAGCCTGAGGTTATTGTAGGTTTATTTTCTGTATCGTGGTAAATCGATTAGGGCATCATTAAAGCTCGAATGGTGTCATGGTTAAGTTGAACTGGTGTTGCATCATGACCTTAATTAAGCTGGATTGTGCTGGAGCAAGAGCGCGAAATTATAGTTCAGCTTTGTATTCTGCTACTCCAAAACGTGGGAATTTTAATTTTGGGCGTTGTTTTGATTGCTACCCTGAGATGTAATAAAAGACCAGAGATCTAGAATGAAGTTTAGTGCTGTACAATGATCAGAGTATCAATAAATATACTAAATCTCTAAGAATTGAAAAATCAACATGATATTTTAGGAGATTCATTACAAGTGAAATATTAATTCATATTTTATGAAAAAATAATTATAGATTAAAAAGATTACCGTGTTGAGAGAAGGACGTGGTTGTTTTAATCGGTATAGATTAATAAAAGTGAAGCTAGATAAGTATTAACTTCGATTTTAAATGAGCAATAATTTTATTGCGAGATTTAAATGTTTAGAGTTTTCAATGGAAAAAAGGGAAGGTGAATGATTCCCTTTAATTTACTTATCCAAACATAATACCAAGTACGTAAAACAACCAATTCCCACTATAAACAATGCATTTTTGTTGGAAAAACAAAAACAGTGTTCATATGATATGAACGATGGAGATCAAGTAACATATGGTCCAATTTTATTTTTATTTTTTTGTTTAGTTTGTTGGTTGGAGTCTTCATTGTGTGAAAAAAGTCGAGGAAACTAACTTCCATATTAGGCGAATAAAACAAAGAATTAGGGTCAGTATATTAAACACATTCAGCCAAAAATTAGGGGAGAAAATATTACTCTTCGTTCTTGTACTAATGGTTGGCTCTTGCTCTACTCATATTCTTTCTCGCCTTAATTTCTTTCCAAACGTTATACACAATTACACATCGATGACTTTGGCGTTGATTATAACTCGTTTGATCCCTCATTTGAAAGAACCTTTGAGAAAATAGCAATAGATAAACTTATCCATAAGAGGTTTGTCTCTATGTCACATCATTATCTAACAAACCTTGTATTTAGTACACCCTTTTTGTCGAGTGATGGACCATTAACATATACGGAGTACTCTATGTCAGAGACATCCCTATAAAGATGGTAATGGCTAGTAATGGCAGATACATGGTGGTCATGCTACAACCCACACGATTGGTTTCCTATTTTTCGGCTGTGCAGGTTGCGGGCTTGTGTGTGTTTTGCTCACTGTGCATTTGAGCCTTTGTCGACCAAACAGAGGAAACTACTAGGCAAATCCCTGTGCTTGTTAACTTAAACCCTTCATATATCGTAATTTAAAATAAAAATTACATTCATCGTACTTTAGTTTTCTTTTTTGGTCCCTAAGTGAGCTTCAAGCTAGTGGGAAAACAAAAAAGTGTGGTTGTTAACCCTACTACTATTAAGGACAAGAGAAATTACTTTTGTTATGACGTGTAAAGTTATGTTACTCGATTCATCATTACCCAGTCAACTTAACATTTGAGCATGTAAACGTATGCAGTGAGGACTTATTTGTGTTAGCTTCTTTAAGCATATTACTTGCACTTCAATATGAGGTGGTTGACCATAAGCCTAAGGGAGATTTATTCCTAAAACCAAATCCTTGTTTATGATGCTTACTACTTTGGGGCTGATGGGATCTTACACTTCTGAGTCATTTTCTTAGCAAATTCGTACCGAGAGACTTTCCTGTTTTAACCACAAGGTTAAGCTCTCATTACATTTACTCATTTTGGTATTATGTTCGATGTGTATCATATCACACTTGTAACTGGGTCGCTGGTAAAAGGATCATGTCCTTAGAAGTAAAGAACACCCATATCACTCTCTACTCTCCACTTGTCTAGTACCTCGACGGCCTTAATCACTCCGCGTCATAGCTGCCATTGCTAAACGAGTGCGATGATGAAGAACAATTCAATCACCTCTTGTGCAGGATTACGACATGAATAAACTACGTGATCGTGTAATATCTGTATTAGTGGCTAGCTAATGACCATAATTTAACATCGGATTCGACACCCACCTCATGATGATGCTAGGCGACTGATGCTACTGCGAATTAGCGAGTAGAATAGGAGAGGAGACGGCAAAACCACCCGCGAAAAGGGTATGGTTAACGTAATTGAAATAGACAAAACAGGCATTGATAAACAACTGATGATAAGTGTTAATACATTAAATTAAAAAAAAGAGTATATATCATAGATAGTACTACTTGTTTTACCATCCAAACATCCATTACATGCCAACATAAATATAGTGACATGTAATAGACTTGCAAATAATATAATCTTACTTCTTAATCACACTAGATAAAGTATATTCAAACATAACTACTTAATCTATATCACATAGCAATTAAATTAAAACCTCCCAAAATAAATTATTCTGATTTTCTAATTAGCAAGAACTTCCCAGATCAACTCTGGATCAAAGGACGGCATCTTTTCAAGCGAGCAATCGTCGAACTGAAATCGTCTGTTATGATCGGATAGCTAGTCATTGAATCAGATGATGGTGAAGCACCGTTCCGTGCTCCACCAACCATTACCATCTTCGGAAATGGTTGGCGAAACACCACTGTCGTACTGTCATTAACCATGGCTGAACAAAATGAAGAAGATGATGACGAATACGTGTCCTTCATCAAGCTATTCATTGTCATTCAAATAACTGGTAGTATCACCACTCTTGAGTATTGGCAGTGGCGAGAGTATTACCATCACCACTGTTATTACTCGCACTGGCGGTGGCACTAGCACTAGCACTAGCAGCAGCTCTTTTTGTTCTTTTCGCGATTCTATTCGCGTCTTTCCTCTTGAGTTTCTGGCAGATTGACTGAATTTTTGCATCAACAGCAGACTTGACTGCATTCATCCTGCGGAATCGCCAAACCCGGGCTTGGGCCTCATTAAGATGGGAAGTTAGACGAGCTACTCCCTCTTGAGCTTGTACGCGGCACGATCATAAGCATAAGCAGCAGTCTCAGCAGTTTCATAGGACCTAACCAAACCCTCATTCTGTTCTGGGGTATCTTATCTCAGCAACCCACTTACCCAATGCCTCTGTCTCACTCCTCTGTAGAGCTTCTCTTCCCGGGGTTTGTTAGCGAACCTCAAGGCCGAGCTATGCAGACTGGTTGCTAGAACATCGGGGAATTGTTAACTCCGATCTTTGACTGGTGTCGAGCCACAGCTTTTGGAGGAGATCCCTTTGTTTGAGGTAGACCGATGAGCCTAGTGGCTCGGATTCAACGGCTGCCGTTGTTGTGTTGCTGTTGCTGTTGGCCGTGATTGCGTTTGAAGGTTGATGGCAGTAAGAAAAGATTGAATCCAGAGTGTTGGAGTGTTAGCACCTGCTGTCAAGATTAGTGCTGATACTGAGTCTCTTATGTCAAGTGGTGTTGTGAATGATGATGACATCGAGTCGTATTGTGATTGTAATTGTAATGTAATCGTAATTGCTAATTGTTATAATTGTTGTTTACTTCCATTCCTGCCATATTCTTGATTTTATGGAGTTAGAATTCTGGAATCAGGGTACTTCGAAAAAAACTGTGCCCTTTTATGAAGAAAACAGAGGATTTCAAACAAAACTTTTGTCAGAAAAAAGGAAAAAAGAAAAACCCAGTGATCCCACTAAAAAATGAGGAACACCAGATTATAAGAAAAATGATTTTGATTGTTGTTTGAGTTATGAGAATGAATAGATCAAAAAGATTTGTTTTTGCCAGTAAATTTTTTTAGGAGAGAGAAAAGAGCTTCTCTTGTGTATGAAGCTAGATTGGGTTGGTTGTGTTAGTGTCAGGATCTTAAGTGTATTTATAGACAAAGCAGAGTAGTGTGCATCCACTTCAAAAAAACACGAACTCTGTTCACAACTTCATTACGACTTTCTTTCTTTCTCTTTTTTGTGTGTCGATTTGTGTTAAAAAACTAGATTTCTGCGCAACAAGACAATAATGCCCTTTTTCATGAAGTGGTGAAAAGTTTCACCTTTCTATAACCCACTTTTTAAGTTCTTCATTCACATATCATAACAAGGAATTGCGTAACTCAACTTACCTTTGTATTTCCAATTTGTTATGATAGCATAATTATATTCGAAACTTATATGTAGTTCTAAGGGTATATATGAGAAGCTAATCAATTAAAATTAGTTTTGAGGAGCTTCAAGTTCTTAATTAAGGTCTCGGGGTTCAAACTTTGAGAATGAAAATAAATTTAGTTGGAAGAGATGTTGCACATTGAGGCAACCATACAAACTCCCGCAGAGAATAACCACTCGTCAAAGGTGGTGGAAACTGGAACTACTCATTAGGCCATAGCAGTACCAGAAAAACATATGAAACTTCAAAAGGGAAAGTTTTAGAAAAATTAGACATTTAATTACATCAATTACACAGTGTTTTTCTATAAATTCTTTAAATTATACCACTTTACGAAAGAGTACATAAAAATCTAAGGGCTGTATATACATTACCCTAATAATAAAGTGTTCCATTTTATCAAAACTTTATGATAAGTGTTTGGTACTGGTAGAAGTTATCTTATACATGTTGGTTCACCATTGCATTGGAGGCTCAAAAATAGACTTTGTTGAGTATACAAGTGTCATGGTGGAATTTTGACGACTTTTTTTAGCAAGTTGTCCTTGGTTTAGGAGTGACCTAGTAGGTTGGCCAAGTAATGGGAAGGACATTTTCTAGAAACTAGGAATTTCTTTTTAGGACATTAATTCAAGATAATCACACTTAACAATAAGAAATAAGGCAATTAAGGGGCTTAAGACTTTCTATAATTTGATTGGGAATCTATTGTGCACAAAGGGCATATGCAATAAGCATATTTAGGATAATATTATTCCCACTACTATATGTTCGATTAGCATATTAGTTTGTTAAATAAAAGGATTAGCATGTTATAATTGATGGTAAGTGATTTTACACCTTATAATATTGTTATGAACTGCATTTTGAGATGGAACACATAAAGAAAAAAGAAGGCGAAATCAAAGTTAGAAAATTGAAAATCAATTCCATACTCTACAATAATTGTAAACATATTAAGAGTAGACTTTAAATCAAGGGTGAAACATGTGAGAGGATTTTGCGCACTACAAACCCGCTAGCTTTTAATTTTTTGATATATAAATGCTAATATTTTGCATAGAACATATACTTTTATATTTTTCCCAAACATCTATATCCTATAATTCTATAACTAAAGCAATCCCCACCTCTCTTTTTTTCCCTCCTAATTCCCATATTTCCTTATTAAATGAATTGCAAGAAAATATAAAAAAATAATTAGAAGTATAATAAGTATGATAAATGTATTTGAAAATGAAATTCTAACATCATTGATTAATAGGTAATTGTAAAATATTAATTTAAACCTTAATTAAGTGAATTCAAAAAGATAATTTGTTAGTATAAGAATTATATGCGGAATATTATATAAATATATTTAAAATCGAGCATTGTTCGGGCATAATCTAGTTAATTAATATTTTAGAGTCATTGATATAATATTACTCCGATCTTGTCAGGACCTGCTACTTTAGATGCATAACAAATTAGCAATTCATTCACAAAGTATTGCACACTTTGATTAGTATATATAACTTGAGCTTGCTTAAAGCATATACGTAGTATATATTTAACTACATGTGAAACTTCTATTGCATTAATTTGATTTTTCTTATTTTTGACGTTTCCTTGGTTTGCAATTTGCAAATAACAAACTAACAATTCACAAGTGCATTTTCTTAAATAGCCAATTCAAATAGTCATGTACTCATATTATTACTACATGTCTACATACATATTATTAGTTTCTTAGAAATTGGTATTTTTTAGCTGTGGAGTATTATATATGGAGCTATCTCCTAACACGTGATTGTGTAAGTGTTTCAAACTCGACTATATAGTGATGTGAAACTATCTACTCGACTATATATGATGTTTGTAAAATAGTGTTAAGAGGTATAAACATTTTTGCAATCAATTGATAACTAAATACTTATAAAAGAAAGTGAATTTTATGTTACAATCAAAAGTTGATATTCATTCAAGCTCAAAATACAAAAGTCGAGTTAAATCGACAATTAAGACACAATATGTCTATACCTTTCCTTTTCAAGTATCGACATTAGTGTCAAACACTTCTTGTGGAATGGTAAAACTCCTTAAAAATATTACTATTATGATACATGCATCAATGGAAAGAATACGCAACTCTTTTTTAGCCACAATCTCTCTTACCCTTTAAAACAAATTTCATGTTGAACAAATGGGAATAATAATAATAATAATATACTCACTTCAATTATTGTTTATGCACTCAGCCAATCAAAATGTCAAATACAACTACGTGCAATCTTATAGGTGACAACTATCCTCAATCATATTGATTCATTTCGACCTTACTTCATTGATATTATTGTGATCTTGTGATATGATATGAATATTTCACCTAAATAAATAAATAGAACAACAACAATAATTATTAGTTGAAAGAATGAATAAAAAAATCACCGGATTATATTGAGAGCAATGGGCAATGGCAAGGTTCTCGTGAATAGGGGTCTTTTCATATGACCATGTCCACTATTGTTGATTAGAAAAGCTTTCTTTTTTGACTTTTGACATTTGACTTTTAACGAAAAGAACTTGCTTCTTTCTTTTTAATATTTCACTTTAAATTAATTGTTTCTTCGTTTCGAACTCATTATACTTTCTATTTTAAAATATTCAATTACTTGCTACACTATTTTTTTAGATAAAACACTCTCTTTATTCTATCATTTCACATCGGTCCCTTTATTTTTTATCTATCTCTTCTTCTTTAAAATTTACCAAAAAATCCGTAATTTTGAATGTGTAGCGACTATTATGCAACGAGATAAGTAAATAAAATTTGGGATTTCAGAGTTACAGTTTAGTGCAATAACTACTGTAGACACGCGTCAAATGCGTTAAGGAAGAATCTTTATTATTTGCTTTTGGTTTGGTCCCCTTTTCTTCAAGAAGATTATAAAGAGTAACATTTATTGTGCTTCTGCTTCTCTTTTTCTTCCAATTTTGTTAGGAGAGTAAATTTATAGTTCCATATACTGTTCAATTTATTTTATAGAAAAATTAAAATAAGTTGGATCGAAAAAATAAGTTTAGATTAATTAATAATTAAAAAAATTGACATGAATAAACTTATTAATTCTTTTTCACAAAATAAATTTTGAAAAATTTGGATATATATAATGAAAATAAGTTGAACCGAAACAAACCAACGCCGTGTATGGATGGTGTCAATAGCTTATTTTAGCTGAGATGCTGTTAATGCTGTTGAAAATAGGTTTTGCTTTTATCTGTTTTCGTTCAATTCAATATGATATTGTCAACCTAGCTATATGATGTCCAATCTTTGCTATGTGGTAACAAAAAGTTAATAAAAATGTTACTCTATTTTTCACCTCCTTTTCTGCAAATTTCATAGGACTTGGTCAATTTCGTATCTCTTGGTAGTTGCATGAAAGTGGCCTACTTAAATGAAAACTTGAGACTTGGTATATTGCATTGAGATTTTTTTATTATTATTAGGAACAATTTTCAGTAAGTACTATTGAAATACACTCATTTTAAAAATATATATATATACAGTTTATTTTACAAAACCTTATAAGCACTCAAACTTTTTCAAGCACTACCAAGTAACCATCTCCCTAACACGGTTAAACATTCTTCCTTTTTCTTTTCTTTTCCCTTTAATTTTTCACGAATTCTTCCCTTCTCTCCATTTTAACGCTAATTTGGCTTCTTTTTCCCTCTTTGTCTTACATTTTTTCTGTGTTTTTCTTGCTTTCTATCTTTGCTGATTGGGAACATTGAACCGGATATTTTGTTCTTTCATCCTAAATTAGGTACTTCGTACTTCAATTGGAATTGTGCTTTGCTGTTCCAACTAAAACTTGCATTGCGATTCCAACTAAAACTAGCACATTCAAGCAACGTGAGTAAACTAACTAGGTGTTCAATTAAAAGAATAAACAAACATATTTTTTCCCCAATTTAAAATTAGGGTTTTCAAACTTTACTCTTTTGGGATTTTCCAAGTAAACTAAGTACAAATCATGAATTAACAATGTATAATTACAATTAAACAAATACAAAACTGTAATTTACCTTGGATACAACTTTTTATCAATATTCTAATGTTCGTTGTATCACTGATTTCTATTAATATTGTCAATTGAGTTTACAAGGCTACTAGCATCCTCCCATGTGTAGAGATTGTATGTCTTTGCGTCTGTTTCGAATGTGAAATATGGTGTTTTTTATATTCCACCCGAAATGTCAGAATTCAAACTATCAAGAAGGAGATGAAGGAGGAGAGTGAGATGAGGGTGATTTGGCTGGGTGGGAAGTTAGTGGGAATAGATTCCCATTTACATTGAAATTGAAGAAGAAAGAAGAGAAGTGTATGAAAGAGAAGGGATGTAGGAGTGAAGGTAGGAAAATCGGGGTGAGGTTGGTTAAATGGGGGGTATTTTCGACTTCTCACAAGGTAAAAATGTT
This sequence comes from Bassia scoparia, assembly GCA_008642245.1. Taxonomy (NCBI): domain Eukaryota; kingdom Viridiplantae; phylum Streptophyta; class Magnoliopsida; order Caryophyllales; family Amaranthaceae; genus Bassia; species Bassia scoparia. The sequence goes on from SNQN01000168.1 coordinate 113,925, forward strand.
AACCATAGTTAAATTGGTAGTGCTTGAAAAACTTAAAGAGCTTATTAGGTAATTTTGTAAGATAAGCTCTATATTATTAGCTAGTATATTATTTAAAAAAGGTGTCTTTAATAGGTACTTGCTCGAAATTTTTTCTTATTATTTTATTTTTTTGCAATCCATTGGGCTGCATATAAAAGGCTTAAAGTAGAAAATTTATGAAAAATCAAACACTGATTACATTGATTTTGTATACGAGTATATTTTTCATAATTTCACAAAATAATGTCATTTTTGAAAGTGTATTCAATGCTTATATAGAGTCCTTAGGACTGCATATATATATATATATATATATATATATATATATATATATATATATATATATATATATATATATATATATAGCATTACCCTTCTTTTTGACTGGGTAGGTATCTAAGTGGTTTGTTCTTTTGGACTTCATTTTATGATGATTTAGTTCATTTCAGTCTATTTCTGCTCAATTCACTTCAATCCATTTCAATTAATTTCAATTTTGTTCAACTTACTTTAGCTCACTTAACTTCACCGATTTCCTCATTATTTTTGTATTATTATTGTTCTAGTTGTTGTCTTTCTTCTTCGTTATCGATGTTGTTATTTTTTCGAAATGTTTATTATGATAATGATAATTACTATTATTATTATTATCGATATTATTTTTATTATACTCATTATCATATTTATTATTAAATATTAAATATCATTAATTAATGTTAATTACTACTCCCTCCGTTTTTTTTTAGATGTTCCATATCATTATGGAACGGTTTTTAAGAGTTGATTGAGTTGAATAAAATAGTTGAGTAAGTTGAGTAAAAAGTTGAATAAGTTAGGTAAAAGAGTAAATGTGTGAATGAAATTTTATGGGAAATAGTAATTTTGGGTGAAAAGATTGGGTAAAGTAATGAAAGTTGACTTTAGAAAGGGGTAAGTCATTAATGTTAGAGTAAATAAAGTAGGTAAAATGTGAAAAAGTTATTTTTAGATTGGTTTGGAACANATAGTATTTTCATAGGGGGACACCATAGTTCCCCTTGGCTTATATAATAGAGATTACTTTAGTATTATTGTTCTAGTTGTTGTCTTTCTTTTTCTTTATCGCTGTTGTTATTTTTCGAAATGTTTATTATGATAATGATAATTACTATTGTTATTATTATTATCAATATTATTTTTATTATACTCATTATCATATTTATTATTAAATATTAAATATCATTAATTAATGTTAATTACTCCGTATTAATTATTATTACTTTAGTACAACTCACTTCGATTCAGTTCAGTCTACTTCAACTTATTTCACTTCAATTTAGACAAACTCACTTCAATTCAGCTGGCTTCGGCCAACTTAAGCTCGTTTCAGCTGACTTTAACAAATTTCATTCTACTTCGTTTTTAGTTCAGTTCAGACCAAAAGAACGGGGCCTAACTCATCTATTTTGTCAAAGTTAATTGCGGCTTTAAACCAAAATGAAGTGTGATTAGATGTCTTATATATAACGGAGACATACTCTATGTTTGGATAACATAAAATGAAAGGGAATGAAAAGGGAGGGAGACAAACTCCCTTGTTAGGACAACATGTTGGGAGAGGGAGAGATCCATTTTCCCTCCTCATTTAATAAAGACAATCTCTTCGAAACTGGAGAGATTTAGAGGGATTACGGAGCTCATCATTTTCTCTTCATTTTCCCTTCCTTCTTCTTCCTCCTATTTCCCTGAGAGATGGTACGGTTACACTTAGTGTAACCTTACCCCACTTACACAAAAGCCTTCAACCAATGAGAATAAAGCTGAAATTTTAGTTTTGGAGGGAATGTGTTTATGTTTTGGAGGGAATGTTTTAGTGTTTTGGGGGAAAATTTCCCTCCATTTTGCATCAATTTTTGTTTCCCTCCAATTCTAATATTAATTGTTTTYTTAGTTTAATAAAATTGCTAATTGTATTAGTTTATTAAAATTACAAAGTGTATTATTTTTGCTCTAACATAAACTGAAATTCCGGTGACTTTTTCCGGCGACCTTTTTCGGTGCACTTTTTTTGCTGTTTTTTCAAGCGTCTTTCCTCCCGCAATTGTTTATTGTCCCTTTTCTAGTAGGTGTCCTCCGACATCGTTAGATTGACCACCAATTTGGTAGGTACATAATTGTAGAAATGAAATGCAATTTCATTTTAAAATAGTTGTTTATGGAGATGTTTTATTTTAAATTAATTTCAATTTCATTTTGTCTTTTATGTTTGTATGAATTCTTTCAATAGATTAAAATCCTCATGA
>SNQN01000168.1:117064-137492 GCA_008642245.1 Bassia scoparia
CAAGCAAGAAGACAAAGCATTAATTAGTGTTAAACTACTTGTCCAAAAATAGGTAATGCATATTTACGTCTTCAAACATATCTTTTACATCCTTAAAAATTATTTTTGATCCTCAAAATATAGTTATTGTCCTTTTTTTCTTTACTATTAAGCTTGGGCTATATACTTGACTTTTCAACTACCATATCGAAGACGCAAATGAAAAAACGATCCACCTTCACAACGGTGACCATCGCCGGCACAAAACTTCTGGAGGAAATTCGCCGTGGGTTTCATTGTGATCGGGGTTTGCCTCCAGTGATTTTCAGACGAAATAACTATTCCAAATACAAACATCCGACAATCAAATTAGAAGTTATGGTTTGCTTTTCTTCGTCGGCGAACAACCAACCGTTGGAATGAGGGAGGTTGTCGCGGTGTTCATCAATTGCACTGTTATATTCTTCTTCAATCATCATTTTTTCAGATTTGTCATTGAAATCGAAGGAACTAGTGTAGTACAAGAGGTATGCCGACGTTAAAGCACATCAGAGGGGGGAAGCAGATTGGTCGACGATCGCCGGTGTTGGTTTGAGTCGCCGGCAATGAAGGTGTATATTGATCGGTAGTAGTGGATATTCATCAATTATGTAAAAATATAAAAATCCATCAAAATAAAAAAAATAAAATAAAACTATTTGAATTTCAAATTTGAAAGTGTTTGAAAATTGTTTGAAATTTCAAATGAAAATTGAAAACTAATGCAAGTGGACCCCAATGTTGTAAAACAATCAAAATGCTAGAGAAGATTTGTGTAAGTAGGCCAAGGTTACACAAAGTGTAACTGTACCATTTCTCTATTTCCCTCCCCCTTTCCCTTCCAATTTGTTATCCAAATATGAATTTAATAGGATCTAACGTAGGGTAATAATTAAGATGAGACGAGGATTTTAATTAATAGATTATTTTAACATCCATCATACTTTTTTTTTGTAACTGGATGTTCACAACAAAGGTCAGACATTTTTAGTGAGATTAGGTACGTCAATGAGCCGATATACTCGTGTATAGCTCGCGGACAAAAACTTAATCAAATAAAAGTTGATAAAAGCTCGTTCATTTATAAATAAATGAGTCTGAACAAAAAAATTAACCTTGACTAACAAACAAGCCTTACTCGAACAAAATAATATTTGACTCATTAAAACTCGCGAACAACTCGTTCAAGTTTATTAATAAGCTCGTCCATAATGATTAGATACTCGTTTAGAGGCTCGTATCGAATATTGATTTTCAAATTAATTATTTAGTATAATCATTATATGTCGAAATAAAAGTATTTTGTGTGTATGATTTATGCATATTTATTTATTTTTAGTACTATTTGTATAATAGTATATATATATTAGTATATATATATACTATTCACTCCGATATATTTATAATCTATATATTATAATAAGTATTATTTATATATATAATATATATATATAGTAGTTAATATTTATAGTATAATTTGTGCTTTGTTCAAAAAATAACATCCCAGACTTCGCTATACAAAACCAATTGCATATGGCAGACATGAAACAATTAGTAACGAAGGTACATTTACACAGTGATGACTGATGATAATAGTTTTAAATAATATTAATAAATCTAATTATATTGACAATTTATTATACCCCCCTAACTCATGATCATAAGTAAAAGAACTTACAAATTCGGAAACGAATCCAACGAGATGTAAATTGACTATAATATTTCTTATGATATAATTCAAAATCATACGAGCAAACTCAAGCGAACTGTAAATAGATGATACACAGTTCACATTGTTAGTGTTATTTTTATTTTGTTAACGAATGAGTAGTACTATAATCAAAGCTCATTTTTAAGCATATGTGTTGATTATACTGAGCTAGCTCAGCATCGAACTCAAGCTCAAACTATGCAAAACGATCTGAGTAGGCTAGCTCAAGCCAAGGCACCAAGAACCGGCCTAACATCGAATGTGCGTGGCCATACTCTTTTCAGCTCAGTCAGGGCATCAAGGTGACACATCTAAAAACCATTTCCCAAAAAACAATCGATAGGCCCCAACACGAACTCCACAACATCCACTCGAACCACTATATAACAACTAAACAGCCGGAAGCATTCCCGACAACGCAAATTTTAGGCAAATGTCGGAATATGCTCAAATAAACTTAAAATTATTCAAAGCCTAGATCGACAACTTATGACTCGGAGTCACCACACTGAGTATACACTCTCTAAGTGAAAGATATATCAATACTATCATATACTATAAATATACTGTAATACTACTTACAAATCATCACTATAGTATAAAATATTACATATCTATCATAAGGTAATTAATAATCACTAAATAATCTCTAATATAATCAACAAAAAAACCGGTAATCTTAATGCATAATATCATCACTAATATATCCAACATACTATACTCATATATATAGATTACTAATCCTCTAGTATATTAGAAAATTTATACTAAATAAGTTAACACCATGCTTATTACCCTACTTTAGTTAACCCATGTCAGTCATACCCATGAAGAAAGCCAGTATTCGAACCATCAAGTATCAAGTTTTTGCACACCATGCGATGAAGCATTCATTCAAATCACCAATAATTAAGTACGTTGTTCACAATTTCTGACCTGTTGAACAACTGAATTTTGTTAAAACTTGATCCATCATGGCAAGTATAAAAGATTACGATCTAAAATAAAAAACCGCTTAGCCATGATTTCTGTTGAAAAAGTTAAGCGACCAATAACAAATAATCACACCGTGCATGAAAATAACTGTAGAATGAGCTAGAGCCTTCATCCTATATAAAGAGTATGGAAAGGATTTATGTAAAACCGGTGCGTACCAGTATATCTAATAAGAACTAAAAATCACACCATCACAACAACACCTGAGATCACATATTCTAGTATATCTTTCGCCAATTTATCATATATCTCCCCCGAACCACATAACCATTCGCCATTTCTTAATTGCATCCTATTCTGAACTGATTCGAAAGTCGAACTTTAGCAGAGGGGCAAAGGGAGGGAGGTGTAATAGGGTCACTTCTCGAGCGTTAGAGCGGGCTAGAGGTTCGACTAACTCAAATCCCTATGACCCTTTCTTAGATTTTAGAATAATTTTGATAAATTCTATACAACGAAAAAGGAAACAATTCATAATGAAACCGTGAAATATCCTATCTTGCCTTTAGTTAAAAATAATAATTCTCATTCTAAAACATATAAAATCATCTACTATACAGATATCAAATACTCTACGATATATTGCATTACAACATCTCTCAACTAATTCCAGAGTCGCAAGAAAGGATACAGCAAAAATGATTACCATATGTCCTGAGATCTTTCCACCATATATCTGCCAACAAGAGAAACAAAATACCGACCCGACTACTAGAGCGTCCTGGTCGCAAGTTGTCGGCGTATTTGTAGATTTATATAAGATATTTGATCAATGAGAATTCTATCCATGCTCCCCGACCTCCGGCCCCGACGGAGATGTTTACAAGTAAAGTCCTATGTGGTTGTCCGACTTGGTATTCAGAGCCTATAGTAAATCTAAGATTATGAGTGTTTCCATTAGGAAATCGATGTTGGAGAATTTTATTGGTATGTCAATTCATATGATATGGTTACACAAGGGGGGATAGGACTCGCGCTAATTGTCACTATGCACAAGCTAGTAGATTAGGTTTCTTATCAATTTGGGCCTCTCTTTAAAAATTGAAGCTGTTGAATAGGTTGTTGTATCAACATCACATTCTAAATTATATAAATCCATCGGGATCCTTATTTCCGAAGAATTTGATCGGCATATCAAGACACCATCTTAAACTTAATTCGTGACAGTCCATCCTATAGAATTATCAATAAATCGCACATAAAAAGATACGACTCTGTCTTCATATAGAAGTATGTGACTTGGAGTGTAAATTATAAGTTTATATGCCTGCTTACACGCTCAATACTACACAGATCATGGCTCCACAGAGACATATTTTTTTAAATTTGGATAGGCCTCTTTGTGGTAGAAGAAGTAGAGACGCCAGTATATTAGACTCTCTTTACTATTCACAAGGATTAATGACCTCAGAATGATCACACTATAAAGCGCCTACAAACTTTGAATACTAGACAGCCAGGATATTAGCTAGATTAATATCTGACACTAAGATTAAATAATAATGAGGAACGGAGTTGAAGGCCACACAGATTATACGTATAGCAAGTCAGATCTTCAAATATCACGCAGATATCGTACGATGTAACAATACATGAAAATTCATTAATTTATATCTTCAAACACTCCTTGGAAGCTAAGGTCCTCCCCTCCCTACCACCCTTTATCTACAATCCTAGGTTTAGCTCACCAGTTGAAGTTATAGATTGGATCAAATTGAATTGAAAGAGGCACCAATTCAACAAGAATCTTTCAACCAAAACACAACAAAACACTAAAGAAGAAAATAGGTTATGTTGTTTTACATCAAAAAGGTATTAGCACAAGCAATTAAGTTGGTCATAAAAGCAGAAAGGCAAACATCACATTCATACCAATGAAGAGGGACCCACCTTGTTAGTAAAGAAAAGAAAGAGGCATTAAAGATGTAAAGGTGAACCTTGGAAAGATGAGGGCCTCTCAAAGGACAAGGCTCGTGAATCACCCAATCTTCTAGTGGCAAAAGGCCACATCTCTCTCCTAAGTAATAACATCCATGTGAAATTATAAAGCCTAACCACTACAAAAACAAGTCAATCCGTGGTGTGTTCCCATGTCTTTTCTTTCATCATTTTTTATTTCTCTCTATGTCATTATCATATATAATCTTCACTTTGTTTAATTCTCTATCTATCATACCTTTCTCGTACGGATTTACCAATTAGTCTTTGGATARTTACCGAATTCTAGTCTATTTTAGTCCTTTTTATAAATTCGGTAGAAAGTTCAATTCGTATGAGTAAAATTGCGTGACAAACTGGATRTGCTTACTATACCATGCTCGATAATTTGAGTGTGYTTTGATTATGAGTARCGTATGTATAAACTATGTGCATACGCAATATACATATGCGGTGATGAAGAGAATAAAGTATTATTCAATTTTTAGACAAAGTTAAAGTAAATGGTTAAGGACTCAAAGTTAGGGATGAGCACCGGACCGGCGGATCAAAATTTCCAAAAAACTTGGACCTGGACCGGACCTAAATTCATTTCGGTTCAGGTCTGGATTTGTTAGACCTGTTTTTTTTTTTTGCTCTGTTAATTGAAAAAAAAAACAATAAAAAAATCTATCCGACCTGTTGTGCATTGAGCTCTTACTAGTTACTAACTTATTTTAGAGATTTACACTTCAAATATAATATAGAGGAGAGTTACAAACATTTGGTTATTAATTTTTGAGAAAAAAGAAAAAAAAATATATTTTAATAATTTTTCAAGTCCATCGGTCCGGACCGGACCGGAAGACCGGCTCCCCTAATTTCTTTGGACCTGGACCTGGATCGAAATCGACGGTCCGGTTCGATCTGATTTCAGGTCCAGATGGGACATTTGCTCACCCCTACTCAATGTATAAGACGTAAATTTTCATAACAAACGTAAAAGATAAGTAATTTGTTAAAATGATGTAACTTTTACAGAATGAATTAAAATCGACTTTTTCATTTCGATACTGATTGATCTAAAAAAGAATTCATGTTACATCGCTATCGTCCTTACTAGTTACTACCATATCAAATTATTCACGAAGAAGCAAGGAAAAGGGGAAAATGTGTTTGAGTGTCATGAATCATGGCTTTGATCCCAATCTCGTTTGTACGAGTAGTAGTGGTAGCAAAGTAGCAACTAGCTAAGCAAAGGTGACAATAATTAGGGGTTGGAAAAATTCAAAAAGGTGAGTTTTGGAAGTATTAGAGGTTTGGTCATACTYAACATGGCCCACWAATAGCCGACTATGAGCCCTCAAAGTGGTCCATTTCGCCAGGTTGTCCTTCGGCCCAAATGCTTATCAGCTTAGCTTATCACTTTTTCTCTCTCCTCTCTCTAWAASTAAAACTCATTTCATTTACTGCCACGCGTCTTCTTTTGAGCCCACCTTTAACAAGCCTGATTTTTGTTGATAGATTAACAAGCCTGATTTTATTAGATCTTTGTGACAGGGAAACTCTCTCCGTCTCACGTAGTCACGTCGTTTTGCCTTTTCTAGTTGTTAAAACGATGCGTTTTAATGTATACTAGGCTACGACTAAAATAACGGCCAAGAACTCAATCAGAAACCCTAGGTTAGAACAGATTGCGCAGAAATATGAAAACGGTCGTCAAAGCGGACATTGAATAACCCTATTTTCGAATATTCGTTAGCACGAAAAAGTCCGGGTTTACGGACCAACTTTTTTAAAACAGTCAAAAAAATTTCGATGGATCTCGTGGCGGATAGTCACTAATCAAATAGCCCAAACGCAAACTCTATTGGGCCAATAGACTAGGGGCATTTGACGGCGACTTCTATATAACTATAGTAATGAGCTCTTTTCAGTATGCATTTATCGTGTGAAGAGGTCATGAATATTATTAGTGAGGATAATGACGAGGCATGGTAGTACGCGGATGTTATGTGTGGAGTTTAACTTGATGTGATTATTTTGTTATTTGCTGGTAGTTGGATATTCATGTATGATGAGTTAACGTGTTATAACAGCAAACACATGAGATTCAATGATCATGATGACGAGTTCATGAGGGACCATGATTATGCTTAGTTGCGTCTTTTTTGGATTGGTGATAAGTCGTGCCTCCGCTGTCTATATGTTTTGTGTACGTAAAGATCGAATTGTGACGAATAGCAATAATATAGGTGTTGAGAGCACTTTCTTCAAAGAATCCTTTTTCAATGATGAACATTTGGTCAGACCCAACTCAAAAAGTGAGAGATGTGTATGATATATATTTGGAAGACCTTTTGAAATTTTGGAATTAGATAAGCATTGTGAGGATTTGATTGATAGGATGTGAAGACATGAAATTGTCTTTAAACTAAAACTAATGCTCAAAATTCACTTATATTTTTTTCGTGATAATAACAATGACAAACTAAGAGTAAGAATTTTTTTTTGTACTAGAAAAAGAACAAATTTTTTTAAATCAAAGTTTATTTCAATAAAACTGAGGTTAAAGGGAGTCGAACTTAATACTAAATAAAGAAATTTAAAATCTGTCAAAATTTACTTTTTACCGATCAACCAAAGTTCATTTGGAAACGACCACCATAGTAATCGGTGCCAAAGTTTAGTCCACAACCGGCTTAAATTTGTGGGATGTAGCCATGTAGGTTTGGAGTAACATAATGTACATATGTACTTGTGTTAAATATGACTAGATTTTCTTGCACGCTATGCCTGCTTAAAATTTTACTCGAAAATTATTAAACTTCATTCAAATTTGAAACTTATCTTTTAATTTGTTTTTAATGTCTTATAAATTGTTTATATTATATCAACATATCTTTTGATTATAGCAAGATATTCTTCGTTGACCATACATATATTTATGTTACGGAGTAGTTTATTTAGAACTTTTTTTATGCGTATATTCTAAATTAAAAAGAGAATTGATTGAGAAAAATTAAAATAGATAAATTAGTTCTTTATTGAAGGATATATCAGTCTTTACATAGGGGAACACCACAACTCTCCCTTGACTTATATAATAAAGATATATACTTCAATGTAGAACTTGTGAAGTGTGACATGTATAAGGTAGATAAGATTAATTAACGTTAATTACGCATTAACCAATCTATATATACTACTACTAAAGCAATCCCCATCTTCCAAAATTTTCCCTCCTAACTTTCCCTCCCAAACACATTATTAATTTTTGCATTAAAAAAAATATTTAATGAAGGTTAATAAATGTGTTTTTGAGTAAACTTTTATTTATTTATTAATTCAGTTCATTATAATTCTAAAAAATAGTTTTTGTCAAAATAAAGCCTTATTTTTAAATAATGACAATTTAAAAATATCAAATACTCTGTATTAATTTTGTTTAGAGCAATTTATATTTTATTTGAAAACCGAGCATATGCTCGGGGATTATCTAGTTGGTAAACAAAGCAAAGTTCTATTCGAAAATTATTGTTACAAGACCTTAAAATAATACATGAAAATCTAAAATGTCATGGACTCGAATTATGCTTTTATTATCTTATGCATTTAAATCAAAATATATATCCTCTATAGTTTCAATATTGGGAATCATTATTCATTGCCCATATATATACCCTTGCCATAGACATTATTGGAACCAAAATTGATATCCATCGCCTCAATTTGCTTACAATTGCCTACATTTTTATGCTCGAATTACCTACAATGCCCTTTTTTTGACAACCCACAACTACGTACAAACAACACCCCCGTCCACCGTAACCTACCACCAAGTCACCAACCTATTGCACACCCGACACAATGGAGGTGGTGTGTAGTCAAAATGGTCCAAGATAATTTGAAAAGTTGCCATTTGAAATGTGAGTGGTTGTAAGAAATTACCACCAAACCACTCCACACTTGTCTCTTTTTTTTTTTTTCCCATGTATGGAGTAGTAATGTGAATGAAATATTAGGACAATATAATTTATAACGGAGATGGTAAATTCAAGCATGTAATCTATTGTACATAAGCCTTCGCCTTTATCACTAAACAAACTACCTCATTAATGGTTGATACTTCACATCTTGCATGTTGAGCTACACAATTCACTTAAATATATATGAAAGATTAATCATTCGTAGTATATTAGGGAAATGTTGGTTATGAGATTTTCTAATTCTGTAAAAGACATTATAATCCATGACATTTTATCCAAAGTTGTATTTACTCGTCAATAAAGTGGATAAATATGTAAACCCTTAGGGCAATGTTTTTGAGTTCTATCCACACGAGTCCATGACCTGCTAACCTTAGCTCTACATAGAAACGCTCAACAACCTAAAGTTACGCGATTGATTTTTAAATTTCCTCATTACATATGTACGTACATTATAAATTCTCATTATATTCACACATGCAACTCTATGGAATAATTAGTTACGTACTCCGTATGAAAAAAAAAGGATTTCAAAAAAAATGAGATAGGCAGATTGAAGACAAATAATCCTTCAACACACAACATGACTGATATTAATCAAAAAATGGATTATTATGAACCATCCTAATTTATGGATATGATTTTTGATGTTTCTGATTAAATTTGACTTCATAAGGCCCAACAACATATATATTATCACAACTTCCATTAAATTTTTCTCTCTTTTTTTTTGACAAAAGTAACAGGCTAATAACAAGTTCAATGCTTAATAGCAAGAATTAATGAATAACATGATTATAAAGATGACTTTATATTTTGTCAATTACTCAAGCAAGAATGTATAGTAGTGAGTGAATAGGTCAAATTTGTAAGTTATGAATAACGTGGATTTTTGGCTGAGTTAAGCAACAGAGTGCAGATCAGATGCTCAACTCTACTCTGATCTACTGCCTAATAAATGAAGCCTACTTGTTCCACGTTATTAAGGTTATATACCTTTATCAATAGCGATGTATAGTTACTCTTGATTCATTGATCTCTCCATGGGTTTTTTAGAGGGTGGAGGAAAGCTGGCCGGCTGGCCGTGTCTGGCGGCACGTGTATGGCAGGGTAGTTAGACATTGCACCACGTACGGGTCAATCTACAATGTAACAGTTGCACATAAGCAAGTTGTGATTGTTTATAACTAATTAACAATCATTATTAATTTGAGAATCTTCATTGGAGCGTTTCTCTTAATTTGTCATAAATTATTTTTTTTATAATAACTGTCATGAATTATAATTCGATGCATTAATTCATTTTTTGTGGACGTTGCTACATGATTGTCCCAAAATACGTACACGTACATATAAAGTCATCAACAACGACTAGCCCTATAATAATCCAATAGATTTAGACTAACATCATAATAAAGAATAACCACACAACAAGTAACTATATATTAAATCAATCAAATTCGTCAATCTAATGTATAATCTTACAAATTAAACTTACACAATCAACATCAACCAAATTAATTACATACTATGAAATTAAACAAGCAATCTATTAAATGTTTTTTTAATAAAAAAAAAAAACTTGCAACTCTCCACCTACATCTCCAATTCACTAGCTAAAGATTCCGCCTCATTATTAATGTTTGTTCAATGAAAACATGTACGCACTTGATTTGATCTGCTAGAAGACCGTACATGCGGCTAAAATCGTATAATACAAGTAATACTATTATTCGTTAGGAGAAAATCCAAAGAAATAACAGAATTGAAAATGATGAATAAAATGTTAAAACTCGCTTCGACATAAAAACATTAATCAACCATCGTACATATAACTCACAAGTTACAACGGATTAAGAACATCATACTCGAATAGATTAGCATGGCCGCTTCGTTCTCACACAATCCAATAATTAAATCAGAGGCCTACCCATCAGCATATCATGGGTCCAATATGTGTTAGTTATTGAAAGAATGAGTCAAATGTTAGCTAGCTTGCTTCGACTTCTAAGAGACTCATGGTCACCTTATAGTCGATGAGTCACATAGGTCCTCTAAAATCTATTTGCTTACTTTTCGTCATTTTATCCTTCAGTTTTTGGAATATTTTTTGTTTATATATGCAAGAGAGAATGGCGGTTTGACAAATCTAATAACTAATAATGCTTCTCAGATTCAGACCTAGTTGATAAATGCAAAACTCTATATAAAATAACGATTTGCTAACGGACGTATGAAGTTTAGTAAATGTTAATCATAATTTCTACACGATATAAATTTTGAAATGCATGAAATTACGTGTTAGTCGTGTATTCTGACTTGTTAAGAATCTTTAGTATTTTCATTTTAGTTATATGTTATGTCTGAGGGCTCGTTGTCTTTGCCTAAAACAAATAACAATAATTATTATGATTATTTTAATTTATCATATATTAATAGTCCCATTTTGACTCTTTTTGTGATATGTTCATTGATGGTGGAAGTAGGAAATAGTTTACATTTATTTAAGTAATATCACAATTTACAATGAACATCCACGAAGTTTGCTTGTGCTTTTGGTGGATAGTAGGTGTTTTGGTTAAATAAGTTGGGAAGATTTACTGTAGACCTTGTAATAGTGTGAAGTGCTAAGTTTTATTAATTTTTATATGTGCGATAAAAGTAATTGATACTGAGTATTAATATGATTATGCATGGCTTGTTTGTCACAATCTCCTTCGACCCTAGATTTTGGGTAAGTTGACTTTTGRTGGTGTGCCATGTGGCAAAGTTGTCAAACACCAGAGCCAAYTGGATAAGTACGTACTTAGTTGGGATTAATTTTGGCTTCTAGATTTCATATTTTGTGTTCAATTTATGCCAATATTTATGAGATGAAAAGGAAAAATAATGACTCTAATATAAAGTACAATTAGAGATGTGCTTACATGACAATTTTTTTAACTCAATAAACTATTTCATTAATAACAAGTCATACGACGTCGACAACAGAGATCAAAAGTAATAAATACAATGAAAATTGAACCTAATAATAATTCTAATTCAATAAAACTATAATCGCATGTAAGATCTAACATTGAAAAATATCTCCGTCTCATGAATTGTTGTTCTCTACAGCCTTTTACAAGGGGGTCTTGCACTCTTGCTATATCTGATAGTTCTTGAATTGAATAATGCTTGATTCGACTAATTGTACGAGTCGATTTGATGTCTGATTCAACGCCACACAAATTGTCATCAACAAAGTAGACCTTGCAGCAACAACAAAAGGAAAACGTACTCTAATTCCCACAAAAGGGAAACTACTGAACATATATAAATCTCATAATAGAGGAACTCACAATTCTTGAATAAGAGAAAAAACGAATAAAATATAAATTAAAAGGGAAATTGGAGTATTTCATCCATGGCAGCCATTTTGGAGTTTTTTTTTATGTCTTGTTTGGTTATTGGAACTAAATGGTTGGAATGAGAATGTATTTTTGGTGTAATTTAAATAGGAAAAAACTCTTAAAATTACAATGGGGAATGAAATCGCTCACAACTTTATCTTCATGGGAAACAATCTTACCTCAAACTTATATTGTTCTCTCCAAAGGGACACACTTTAATTTCTTAAGAATTTCATTACCACTTGGGGAGTGGTATTGAGTGGTAATGAAAATTTAAGAAGAAACTTGTACGGAGTACTTCTTTTGGATGAAATTCCATTACTATAGGAATAATAAACATGAAATTTTTTCACAAATTTACACACAAATTTACACACAAATTCATTATCATTACCAACAATCGAACGGGGCGTTAGAGTTTTTTGTTTGGAAGGAAGGAGAAAAAGTTTTTCTAGGGAGCGAGAAAAGAAGAGAAATACTCGGTATTTATTTTCCCCTATATTATTTAAAAGGCAAAAGCTAACGAGTGCCCCTAGGGCGTTAAATAAGAGAACTAACATTGAAAATATTAAATGAATATAAACATTAATTACACCGAATGACGCGTGATTTTGGCATGCATTCCAAAATTTCTACCATTTTAGGAAATATATTTAGTTCTTATCTAACGTCCCGGGATGTTCGTTAGCAATATCGTATTTAAAAAACATTTGCTTACATGACACCTCATTATTAATAGGGATCATTTTCAAGTACGGACTAACTACGGAGTAACTCATTCTAATTTTAAGTCAATACTAAAGTCATTAATTTCCCAACTCCCTTTCACTTTGAACTTTTGAAGGAAATTTAATTTCATAGCAGGACGGGTTAGGTTTAACACAACGCTAATTTTATAATTGTTCTAGTAGCAGTTGACTTCCTATAACAAAGTTTAGTTCTGTTGTTAAGTTAATAATCATTTGTTTTAAGATTGTGAGAGTAAGAAATAACTCAAATGGTTAAAAAAGCTGTCATATCGATTTCAAAGACCTATAATCGATTCTCAATCTTATCCTTATGGCTCTCTTAAAAAATAAAATAAAATATTGAGTTAAAATTGTAATTAAGTACTAAACTTTCAACTATTTAACAATGTAAGTATTCAACTTTTCTTTTTAATCAATTAGGTACTATATAAGTACGAGTATATCGTTAATACAGTTAAGTGATCAATTAAGTATTGCAATGATAAAATGTATGAAGCAGTATGAATGTTACGAAACACGAGGAACACTTTATTATATTAATTTTTCATTTTATATTGAAAAAAACTTTAAAATTGTAAGTTTTTGTTTCATGTGTTATAATTATATATGTTAATCAAATCAATACGTTTCACTATGATTTTTTTCCTAAAATATTCATTATTATCATTTAATATTTACTTTTAAGAGTTTATAGATAATTTTATTATTAATGAATATCACTTTTTTATGTCCATATTAATGCATTAAATTACTTTTTTTTAATTTTAATAATGCATCACTTAACCAATTATCTAAAGATGTTAGTGATAGTACCCTATTGATTAAAAAGAAAAGTTGAGAACCCACTTTCTTAAAAAGTTGAGAGTTGAGTGCTCACTCACAAACTTAACTCCTTATAAAAAAGTTCAACTACACTTGAATTTGGTACGGTATGCACGCACTACACATATATAATTTGTGGTGGATGAGAATTCCAATGGGAAATTTTACATACACATATCATTTGACTTGTGAGTTGTCGACGGCTACTTAAGCAGTAGAAGAAACACTTACCACTTTGACTTGCATCCCCACTTGATGATTTAAATTGGATTCAATGTAGACTTATGAGATGCAATAACTCTAATGCAAAAGGGTGTCTTGTTTTCTGTGGGGAGATTGCAAATGTAGCATAAATTTAATTTTTTTTTTGGTGTGTAGAATCTTGTATCGCTCCAACTATATGAGTCCGTTATTTTTTTTTTTGGTTAGTCACATCACAGCTGGATACTCTAGTGAAGTTCATCATAAACCATTGATAATAATAGATTATTCTTTCCATTTTATAAGTGAGGAATTCAATTCACATATGAGTTTATATATCCAATAGAATCATCCCTTAGTTGACTGAAATTGTTACAGAGTACATTAGATTGAACATTTAAGTTTTAGTTCAATTATAGTCACTATAAATTTTTTAGAAACTATTGAAATCTTGATGGATAGACATATGAATGTAATTGCATACGAGCACACTATCACATATGAATCGATCTTTATATGTCAATTTTTATATCAATATTATGGTTCATTTATTTCCGCTTTTATATTTACCATTGTGAATATTTGTATTTTAGATTGAATGATAAAATGCAACTTACATAACAATAGTGTGAATGTGAACAAATCACCAATTAAAATCATCGTCAATACTCTATTTTAATTAATTATTTCAAGAATGAAGGTTATTAGTGTTTTTCATTGTGAATAGAAAGATGTAAAATAAGCATGGTTTTTAGTCGTACATTATTGTTGTGAAGTACTTCGTATTAATAAGGTATGATTATAATAAATATTGAAGTGATATTTTTCTCCTTCAATGCTTAATCAATAAAAAGTGATTGTGTGAAAACATCATTTTCTGAAATATAGGCATCGTTTTGTACATGTTTGAAAAATCTTAGTATTGCTAGTTATATTACCTTTCAATTGACCGTCAAAGTGATGTAGTTTTGCGGCTTTTACATGCATTGTCAATGACATTGTATCATCCTCTTGTTATATTGTGAATTGTCAATGAATTGAAGAATTGTAAGAGTTTGTAACATCCTCTTGTTATATATGAACTTATTATATGAAGTAGAATCAAGCACATATATCTTTATAATGCTCAACTCGAATTAGGTGATAGTTAGCACTCTTCACAATTTTCCTATTTAAGTATTTAGTAGCTAGACCCCACAATCAATTTCTATATATGTTAGAGGATGGGATTGACCGTTGACAATTTGGGATTTAGAAATTAAACTTAATTAGATACTTCCATGAGTAAGGTACAGGCAAATAAATAGCTCAACTGGTTAGAACTTTATTTTCAGTTCCAAGAGACTCCGAGTGGCGAGTCAAATTCTCAAATTCATCCGTGTGACTCTCTTAAACACACAAGACACGAAACAATATTAGCTACTTTGCCAAATTCATTTTGCAACGACAAACAGGATCTATATTCGGCAACTAGAATCACTGCTCTCATCGACTTCTATTTGGATTGAAATTAACTTACATTAAACTCAGTGTACCATTGAATTGCAAAATGTAAACAAGTGAAACTGAACTAATACCTAATTAAGCTGATTTGAACTAAAATAAGTCCATATGACATAATGTTATTATTTCAATGTATGTTCTCCTCCTTTCTATCATGGATTATTATTTATTAA
This sequence comes from Bassia scoparia, assembly GCA_008642245.1. NCBI lineage: Eukaryota > Viridiplantae > Streptophyta > Magnoliopsida > Caryophyllales > Amaranthaceae > Bassia > Bassia scoparia. The sequence goes on from SNQN01000168.1 coordinate 132,536, forward strand.
GCGTCAAGTATGCATATATTCAAGTCAACAGAATTTCAAGTGAGAGGACGTGATTGAAAATATGAAACTTAGACACAATGATTATGTAAGAGATTTCTATTTTGTAGTAATTCTATTCTATTTGTTTACTTAAGCCTTGAACAACATCTGATTTTATCAGTCATATTTTTATATATTCATTTTTCATAATAGCAAATTTAGTCCCACGTTTAAGACTTGGAGTGACATCATCAAGGTTGAGTCTTAATACTTGTGGTTAAGACTTCCCATTTTCTTTAAAATATCAACCAAGTCTCAGGTTGAGTCTTGAAATTCTAAATTGAACTTAAGACTTGAGATTGCCGGGACTTACTTAAATTTTATTTGGTTAGATGTTCATGTGGTTAATTTTTGTTATATATAGAAAACACGAAAAAATAAACATATAAATATTCATTTTCTTTGACCTTATGCGTAAGTAATTAAATTTGATCTAAGTATTAGTGAGTCTTAAATAAACTTTGTTGACGACCATTTTCAGGGGAGCAATATAATCAAAATGTAGTGTCAGCAGCCGAAGTCTTAAAACCCAAACTAAACAGCCATTATTTAAAGATAATGTTAATTATTGACAAAGTTGGGGCTTAGCCGATATTGAACATGCTGCTCTTCTAATCAACTTATTGGGCTTCAAACCCAAACTATACCAGCACTGAAAGGGCCTGTTGAATTATTGCAGTTGACAAAATTTTGCACAAATTGACATTTTGACAATTGCATTTGATAAGTTGGGATAACGTTATTTTAAATGGTCATGGTTTTAAGTTTCTTCCCATTTCTCGAGGAAATGCCCCCCACTCTTTCTCTCTCTTTCACTGGTTTTTTCAACCGAAATATTATTTTGAAGGTTTAACGCTGAGACTTGGAAGAAGCTACTTAAGATGAAAGCTTAGAAGTGAGTCCATTCATAATTGACATAGACCATTTTTTTTAATTTCCTTTTATTGAATTGTATGTATCTTTAATTGTTTTGGGTTGTGTTATTTGATGGGTCTGATTGAATGTGATAGTACAATAATTCAGGTTTCTTCTTGTCTTTTAAGCAGATGGGTGTTACTCAATGTTTGAAAAGATTGATTCTTTTTGGTTATTTATTGCTTCTCGTCTTAATTGTGGACTCTTCTGATGCCGATTTTGAGGTAAAGTTTCCATTTTTCATCTTTTCTCCTGTTATTTGATGTTGTGCAATTGTGTACTGTGTAGTTAGTATTGCTCATCTAATTACAGTATATGAATTWTATTGTAATTGTTCTTCGATTTTTTTTGGCAATTTAGGAAAAGGGTGGTTTGAAGGTTAAGAATCACCTAATATCTGACACTAATGTTACTAAAGATTCAAATGAGCAAGAGGGTGGAATCAGATTTGATTCTGATACTYTAGATGTTTCTCAATTGAGAAAGGARGATCAATTAGCWAGTAGAAATGGGGTTGTTGAGAAAGATCTTAATAGTAGSAATGTTAGTGTGTCACTGAAGTCTAAAGAAGGTAATGATGAGGAAATTCATGATGGTAGTAGAAATGAGGAGCTGAAAAATAAGGGTGATGAGAGTGGCAAAATAGGAGGGTTAGGAGGAGAAGTGGTTGGTTCTAAAAGTGAGCTTAAAAAGGATGGCAATGAAGATTCAAATGGCTCCTTTATGGGATTGAAGAAGGATCAGTTGCGAGACGAGGAATGTGATCCATCTAATATGTGTTTCGATGAGACGAAGAATTTGACTGCCTGTTTGAGAATTCCAGGCAATGGTAAGTCCTGTCTTCTTTCTAATGTTCATTTCACTATGGAATAATTGCATTTTACTTGAGGATGAGAATTATTCTGTATGTTGCAATTTTGTTTTCCACTGTTAGTGTACTTGTTCAATATGTCCTGTTTGGTAGTTGGGACTATATCATAACTAGAACTTGAGAATTTGTGCATCTCACCATTATTTTAAGTTTTGGATCGCAATCGAGATAATAAAACATGAGAAGTCAACTTTGTTGGATAAACTCATCTTGATTGAACGACCAATCACTCATAAGTATTTAGTCCAGAAGTTTTTTCACCTTCTCAACTTTTACATTMTACGCACAGATAAAGACAGCAAAGCTTTGGTTCTCATGCATATTGGTATATATTCATGAATGCAAAGACAAGTTATCATTGTTATTTGGGAATTTTCTGTTGGATTGTTGTTGGAGCCTTTTAATTTATGAAATATATCAGTATGCATAGCTGTTTATTGAATATCATGATGGTGGTGGCCAAAATCCAAAGTAAATGAAAAAGGAAATTTCTTGCTAAAGTAAAGTTACAGGATTCTTGGCTTCTTTTTGAATCATGCTTGCAGTGAGCGTCTCAGCTTTCATTGTTTTCAAAAAAATAAATAAAAATTGAGCTCAGGTGTGAAGTCTTTGTAAGGAAATGCTTTTATACTCATATTTAAAATGTTCTCGTTTTCACAACTTGTAATTGGATAATTGCATATATTACCGATTTAAAAGTTCTAAGTAGTCGATCTGTATTCATACAGAGATTAATTTGACAATTAAACATCAATATCAACATTGCTATTATGATCTATGAAGAGGCTATTGACAAAGGTTTTTAAGGGGATAGAATATATAAACATGTTTGTCTCTCTCAGAAAGTTGCTCTCTTCATTAGTCATAACCAAGATTAAGTCTATATTTTATTTAGATTCTGACCTTTTCATCGGAAAAGTCATGATTTCAAGTTATTGGCCCTCACACAGAACTTATTTGAACCTCTAGTTTTTAGATATATGGATTGATAGCTCTTATTATTCCTAACATTTCAATGAATATATTTGACTTTGGTCTTGGAAAGTTCTAGGTCATAAAATACTGAATCTTCCTATTCCATTGAAAATTAATTGAGCCTATTGGTTCCTGCTGTGATGTTGGTGTCAATGATACCCGTAGTATTGTGGCTCCAAGACTTATGTGGCCCTCTGAAAGCCACAATGCACGCACTATAGCTCCAATTCAAGAGGTCTCTTATAATGAAGTATCAAATTCTAATTCATAAAAAATGGTCACAATTTGTAAGATGTTCTTAACACAAAGTATGCTCGAGATTTATTATGAGAATGCCACACCACACCAAAGATTAATTGTCCTAGACGAACAAACCCATGCTCGTGCTTGTTATAATGAATTTCATTTCAATRGTTAMAAGACATACTTGTGAGATCATTTTATGGRTAACAAGATATTTCAACAAGAACCYCAGGTTAGTATCTATAGCCTATAGGTTGAATAAACTGATGAATACGTCAAGTGATGCGCGTGAGATCTTTACTGCCTTAATGGAAGCTAGTGGAAAATATCAAAAGTAATAAGAGGGAACTTTCTATAATGTGCAGTAGCACTGTGGGAGTTAGGACCTAGGTGGAACATGATGTAGAACCCTCCTACCATCCTAGAAAATTGCATTTTGGTTCTCTTAGACTCCTTCTGTTTTGATGGAAAACCTTTTTCGTGGAAAACGATTTTCAACTGAAAATATGAGTTTAGCTATTTCCTTTGTTTGTTTTATCATGGAAAAACTTAGGGAGAAAAGAGAAAGGACAGTCAAAAGTAGAGGAAGGATGATAAGAGAAAGCAAGGGGAGTAAGGAGTAGATGGAATGGAAAATGTGGCATTCCTTGTTTTTCAAAGGAAGATGATTTTCCTTTTCCAAAGAGCAATTTTCCACCTTTGGGAAAATAGTTTTCATCCCTTTACTAAACAAGCAAAGGAAAATGGAAAGGTATTAGAAAATCATTTCCAAAACAAATTGAACCTTAAACTTTCCCATCATTTTTTTTTTGGGAACAAAGGAAAGGCTATTTCATTAAATGAAAGTTATACGACATCTACAATAAAAATCATAAACAACCAAATACATATCAAAATAGATTTAAGTAAATTCAAGTTTGACAAAACCTAGATCGCTATAAGAGAAATTTGCTAGTAGAGTCACTCCTCTTTTACATCGCTGCTTTTTCATACAACTTTTCGCGAGGGTTCTATGCATCTACAATAGTTTTTAAGTAGAACTTGATTTGATTTTTTTAATGTAGGGGAAGAACAGAAATATGTTGTTGTTATCTGACGCTTATCTTCATTAATAAATTCATTCCTGAAGAAAAACAAGCACAAAAGGCCGATAATAATCTCACATAGGAGAATGATGAATCCTATAAAACGGAATGATATGTCTCACAAGGAGAATAACATGTCTCACGAAAAGAATCAAATAAGACGGCTTTATTGTAAACAGTAAAAACAAAAGAAATTACATAAGAAAAAGAAATGGGGCTTACCATCAACCTTTAAAAGATTGATGGTAGCCCAAGAGAATAGAAGAAGAGGTTTTTTAGAGAGAAAAGCGGCTAGGGTTTTTTAATTCCCATCAAATTTTTTTAGCATACGGCAAAGCCATTTGATGTAAATATCTTTGCAAAAATCTTCTTGGGTTTTCTTCTAGTCTAATTATTAAACGTAACATTTACGAAGTACAATATAACTCCAAGGTAGATTTTCCCATGCACTTTGCTGTTAGTTGTACGGGTGCTGGATTAATTATAGCTTATTCTAGTGCATTGATGCAGGCTGCTGTGGTTTTATTTCCTTAGTGATACTGTAGTCTTTTAATTATATCATGTCGGCTAATATCATTTTGWTTTTCAGATTCTCCAGATCTTTCACTTCTGATTCAAAATAGAGGATCGGAATCTGTCACTGTCACAATTACTGCTCCTGAATATGTWCAGTTGGAGGAATCAAAAGTTCAACTTCAACAGAAGGAAGACAGAAAGGTAAACATATGATGAAGGTAGCTTTGGTTGCTTATATAAAGAATCAGTAATGTGTAAACATTATATGCATGTTCCCTAACTTCATATGGTGTTTCTATGATCTACCTGGTTA